>JAUELK010224106.1:0-19060 GCA_031471215.1 Gastropteron pacificum | reverse complement strand
TCTCTGTCTCTGTCTCTGTCTCTGTCTCTGTCTCTCTCTCTCTCTCTCTCTCTCTCTCTCTCTCTCTGCCCCCCCCTCTCTCTCTCTCTCTCTCTCTCTCTCTCTCTTCCTTCTCTCTTCATATCTCTCTCTCTCTTTCTTTCTGTTTGTTCCTATGTCTATCCCCCCTCCCTCGCCTTCTCTGTCTTTCTCTCTGTCTCTGAAGTCAGTGTAATATGTAGAAGCATGTTATGCCAAACTGCACAGATTTACACAAGAAGATAAACTAATTCACAACAATACTGGCAGTGTTTGCGCATAAAGCGTGCTGCAGAGCGAGACACTGCGCTATATAAATGTATGTCGTCTATTCATACCTATAATATCATTACCATTCACCATGTTTTTATATTTGCCTTCTTGATTATAGGTTTTGGAAATCCATTTTGATGAACCCTGATGTGAAACTTTGTTTAGTCTTTATTTGCTTTCATGTTCCGTACTATACGAGTCCAGTACGCTTATTTAACCCCCATTGGTGCAGACACACTGCATTCGCCTTTCAGCCCCCATCGCCACCTAAAAAAAAGGTGGCGAAGGTGTAGGGACGTGAGGGAACAGATTGGATTCGTCTCGGTTCACTCTTTTATAGGTGTCAAATAGTGATATTGAGCATAATCTAAACTGTACTTAGCGCTGCAGGAGCCCACAATGACACAGCAAGCAAGCCCGGCTCGAAGCTAATTTGTTCTATCTACACAATGATATTGAAGACAGCACTGATGTGACGAAGCGAGGTGAACGAAGGTGAATGCAATTTAAGGACGGACCTTAAGCGTCTATCCCTAACATTTGGGGAAGAGTGGGTGAGTGAAGCGAGAGTGATCAAAGGTGGATCCAGTCTGTCGCGATTAACGCCTTTCCTATAGACTAAGATCAGCTCTCGCCAAAAAAGGGGACGCGAGCTTGATCCCCACAAAAAAGGTAGGTAAGACGAATGCAGTGTGTCTGCACCATTACCAATTTTCTATGTGAATACTTCAGTGATTACATTCAGTAATTTCAGCGTGAATGAATATATCTGAGACCAATCTAATATTTACCAATCTGTTTACCATACAATAATCGCGAATAACATGTTAACACTACTCTCTGAATATTGCTGTATCAGTTTGTAAGATTTGTTTCTGCAGACTATTCAAACATTTTGTATTTATTTCTAACTGCTCAGGGATTTTGATGCTTTGAACATTGAATCACTAATTTATTCATGCCATCCAAATTTGGCTTTCCATTTCGGACCAAACTATGTACAAATAAAATATATTTACGTCTGAGATGCCTACCTCATTTTAATATATTATTATTCGATATTGAATTGTTCGTTTAAAACCTCCAAACAACCATGCGCTGTTACGAGTGTATACGACTGTTTTTGGCGAAAAACGTGTTTTCTCAGAAGATGTGTAGTTCTATCTCGAGTCGATCTGGTGGCAAAATGGTCAATGACTGTGTCGACCTATAATGTTAAATGTCCCGACTTCGATTCTTAGTCGCGGTGTTATGACGCAATTTGGAATCGGGATTATTTCATCACCCAACACCAGCAGTAACTGTATACTTGGAAAAATACTTTAAAAATAATAATATAATAACATCACTTATATAGCGCTATATCCCCACAAAGTGGGCCCAAAGCGCTTTATAGCATTTTATTACCCCGACAGACCTGTTTCATTCCAAAGCCATCACAACCTCCTGGGTAGTGCTGCCTGGTCGGCACGTAGTGCTGCCGGCGCTCTCACCAACATTCTGACGAGATCTTTCACTGTCTATAGTCGGGTACCCATTTTACACCTGGGTGAGGTGTGAAATTCGTTACAAAGTACCTTTTCCAAGAGTACACCTGGTGGTGGATAAGAAAATGCTCTCAAATCCAAATCGAGTCGACACGGCCGGGATCGATGCGACGATGTTCTCAATCTTCCCAGGTGTAAAAAGTTCTTCAACTATACACAGTGAAAGGTCTTGTCGGTATGTCGGTTTGGGTGTCGACAAGGCAGAACCACAAGTGTACCACCAGGGAGGCTGTATTAGTCGTGGTAGTTGTTGTTGTTGTTGTTGTTGTTGTTGTTGTTGTTGTGATCAGGCACAAGTTATGAGTTATTCACTCTTAATAGACCTACAGAGCCATGGCAGTCTAGCTCTGCAACCTGGGACTGGAGGGCCTTCAAATTGGCCCCTTGTTCATGCAATTGTGCAATGCAGTCACTAGACTCCTCCGGGTCAGATAACTGCTATGTGCAATGCAGTCACTGAGTTGGTACTGCCTATATTGATGCAACGTTTTGGACATTTGTGGTTACAGCTATGATTTAGGACTGAACCAGGTGTATTTCACATCGTTTTCTGTAGCCCTGGTGCTTGAACTTGTGTGAAAGAATTCACAAAGGTGACCACAGCACGTGGGTCCAACAGTGGCTGTAAACATTAACCCTGTCCCATCAGATACTCCCGCAGTGTGTCTGCAATGATTTTGTTGTTCACACTGGCTACTTGTAGTGAAGAGAAAAAAACCCACAACAACTACCGAATGGTCACTGCGTGTGAAAACAATTTTTTTTGTCTTTACATGTACAATTGTTAGAAAATGAAAGACAACACACACACACACACACAGACACATCCCACGAAAACAAACGCGCACACAAAACCGCCAACACTCGCACACACGCAAACCGCGTACAACAAAGAGTGTTGTAAGGCACCAAAGTACACAAGTAAACTAAGAAACAAGTGTTAAACCAGACAATAGTTCAACTGAGTTATACAACCTACATAGACGTACTCACAACACACACACACACACACACACACACAAACACACACACACACACACACACACACACACACACACACATATATGAAACTACACATACGATCCAATAGGCATACATACAAAACAACACATATTATGTAACAAAATATACGATCTACATAGACATACATACAAAACAGACATATTATGTACCAAAACATACGATCTACATAGACATACATACAAAACAGCCATAACATCATGTAACAAAACATACGATCTACATAGGCATACGTACAAAACAGACATATTATGTACAAAACATACGATCTACTTAGACATACATACAAAAATCACACGCATATGAAACCAAACAAAGCAACAAACTCTGAGATAGATTTACAAATTGAGGAATCATTTTTTGTCTGGAAAGTCATCCAACCAATCAAGTGAGACAGGTGTGTACAGTGTCCAGAGAAAGCAGAACAAAGTATGGTTTCAACAGTTGTGGAGAGAGATACAGCGGGTAGGTCTAGTTATAGCATAGCATAGGTGCATGGGAGTTATCGTTCCGTACCATGACGGATTGCCGTATTCGCGAGTCTACAGCAAAAAAGCTTCCGTATTCACTCTTCTTCAAGGTGTAATGGAGTGGTTTGTATTTATAGAAAACATAACAAAAGTTGATATTGCATGTTGTGGGAACTTGAAGGGATTTTTGTTTAAATTATGGTATGAAATGCCACAACCATAGTGGCGCACATTTGGGTTCCGCCCGCGGTTGTTTTCAGTATTGGCCAACTTTGGGGATCACATACAATTCGATTTCAGTATTGGGGAGTTTCAGTTGGTAACACCCATGCATAAGTGTAATAGGGTGACACTACCTGCTTGCGTCTATGACTCTTCAATGCATGACGTAGAACCTTGCTAAGACGTATTCTGAATCATGTTCATGTTGGAAAATAGAAACATTAGTAAAAGTAATATAATCAAAGCAAAACACAATAATTAATGTAAAACGTGAACACTTTGAATGTATTGCATAGCCAAAATGTGCTCCCAAATCGCTCACAGTTTAGAAAGTAGCCATCTACCACTTGAGCACTTTCAGTGTATAAAATAGCCTAATGCAACAACTACAACTAAAAACAACAATGTTTTGTAAACTATAATCTCTGGACAAAAGCCTTCAATATCTTTCAATTATGATAAATAGCCATACAAAATCTGAATAATACGTCTAGTAAGAAGCAAATGACAAATTCTTAGCCAAAGTTCGACGCATTACACAGCCAAACAACCCACTACTAATCCCTATTATCACGGCATTTAGGGATTTTCACGATCCTTGTCGCAAAAGAAACACAAGTCAAGTGCTTTTGAAGTCTTAGAAATGTGGATTCCTGTACTCTTGCATAATAATCTTACAATAACAGTCTGACCTCCTGTTGTAGGAAAAGGGAAGTATTTTAAATATACAGAGTGCAGCCATAGTACAGTAGCCTTCATTCCATTCCCTATGATAGAAGTACACAATGTGCGCAGAGCTATCTTATTCTATTACATGGGGACAGTCTTTGACAAAGGAAAAACATGAATTGCGGGAGTGACAGTGAAATGAGAGATTAATAATATCGTCAAAGAAATATCTCATCAACACAAACATGGAATATCGCAATATTTTCTTTCGTACACTGTGGTACAGGGTGAGGCGAGTTGGTATATTCATAGTTATATTGATGGCATTGAACCCAAATGAATGACCGTATTACTATTGAATGTTTGGCTGAATGCCGCAGCGTCATCTAATTTTTCTCTTGTAAGTCGAGGTGATGTCAATGATTTAAAGGGGCATAACTTTTGAAACACAGTGTTATTTGAATTGTCACCTCCCTTAGCATCGTAAACTCGTCTTGCCACGAGTTTCTGTGTAAAATAAATAGGAGCAGATTAAAATCGATGAATCCTTTTTTGTTTCAATACTTTCAAATGAATAAAGTGTCAGTGTTTTGACTCTTGAACGTGTAGCTTGTGATAGCATTCAATGTATACCATTTTACAATATTAATACATGTGAATACAAATGTTATCTTTACATTTAACATTAACATGCATGTACAATTTAATGATCTTGATATCACATGGGAGTTCATGGAACATTACATTGGAAACATCAAACGTCAAGGCAGAAAACTTGTGAAGTTAGCACAAGTTTGTCTCTTGACGGGACGAACAAAAAGAATAGTCTCGTTTATTAGACGGTATCTTATATAAATAAGAGGCAAACTTTTGAACTTCAAAGCAGATCTCCTCCTTTAATACTGCACTAAAATGAATGCGGGTTTCACAAAAGTTCCTCTTTATGTAATAACAAATAAGCAAACATTTTTATAACAATTTGCAACAATATGACATCGTCTGAATCCTCTATTGCAACTTTTTTTTTAATCGGCGAAATACTATCAACGGTTTATTGTCTAAGGGCCTTTGTTGTCAAGGAAGTATGAAATAGAGTTCCAATTCCGCCGATGGAACGTCATAAGAATGAATCTATTTAGATCTAGATTTCATTATCAACTGGTTTGCTGCCCCGCTTTCTTCTCAATCTACTCGCAAACATAAACATAAATCACGTCTACATCTTGATCGAAGCCTGTAAGACTTCGTGTCACATTCCATCGCCACCTGGTTTGATAATTTACCTTCATTCATTTAGAATGCACGTGATCTGCAATGTTTGTAAACACAGCAGCCCCCTTTTTTGAATATTATCTTTTAAAACTGTATTTCCGGCAACAACGACGACCGAATATTCTGAATTCCCAATGATGATTGTGTTATAATGATGGCGAAAACTTATTTCAAACTTTGACATGTGAGTATTACTCAAATCATCATTCAAAGGCGCTACCCGGTAGCTAATTCTTTCTCAAAATGAATTTCTCCCGCTTGTCTTGATATAAAAAGGTATGCCCGCTACGCCGCGTTGCCTCTGTCGGTCTCTGCAAGGGGTAAAGAGGCAAAGCAGAGTGTGGAGTCTTTTAGTCTTAAGACGCGTGTAGTGTGTAAGACACATAGACAAGGCACATTCATGGAAAGCCCCTATTGAAGAGTCTTTGCTGACCATTATGTGAATTGTTTTACTCAGGGAACATTTCAAGAAAAATCCTATTGCAGCTTGAAGGATCTAAAGCGAAAAAACAAAGTCTCAAAGTCGAATGGAGAAGATGATTCAGCCAACTGAACTTTGCTTTAAAACGTATATCCGCATCACTTCAATCCAAAACAGGGCAGATTTCACAAATTAAAACAACATTGTATACGACTGTTTGAAATGACACTCTTAGCAAGTAACTTCTTTTGAGCAATATACGCTAACCCGTGCCATTGTACCAATGGATGTCATAATTGCCATTTAAGTTATTGTCCGACATGTCTCTGTCTCTAATCACACCAAGCAAAGCAATGGACACAAGGTTGTTCATCAAATTGCAGATAGAAAGCACATAATGCAAGCTTGGTTCATAAGGCCATAAGGAACATCAACGATGAACATGGCGACAACCTATAACAATGTAGTATAGTGAGGGAACATTTACAAGGTGACCAAGGCTTTGTCTGAACTGGGACTTAGCTGACTTTAATAATATTAGAAATTTTTATGAAATCTCCCGTATCCTTGTGAATTATGTGACAGTGACCATGATTAGATCATGTTTATGGACTTGGTGCAATACTCAACAGTTTGATCAGAGAATAAGAACGTCAATATATCATAAGTCGAATGTGTCTGTACCCATTATCTCAAAACATGCGATTTTTTTGTCCATTCAGGCATACTGGAATTCATGTAATTGTTACAATGAGGACGCCAATTTAATTAATGTATCACCAAGAAGTATCCTGTTTATGTGAGTCTCGTCAATGATAGATTCACATCCAATCAATGAAGGCGTCATGTTATAATCACGTTGAGTGCAAACACAGCACAATTCGAAACGACAAATTAAGGCAATTAGACGAAAGGCCTTTGCGTATTTATACATACTGAATGAAGGAAAATTGATACGCAATATGTTCCAGCTTCAGAAGCCACAAACAACAAACTACGATCGCAAGACGATCGAAAGTGTTTTCTGATTGCTAGCAACCTTTTCTGTCTTTTGTACATGAAGCATCGAATGGATGTTTGTTCAGAAACCAACACGGACACATATGCACATATATTCTTTGATCCAGTGGCCCAATGTCACTTGGTCTAGCGACTTACAATATTTCTCAGAGCCTTACATGAGAGAATCGTCAGTTTGAATTTTTGACCCAATTGCCCAGTGTCATTTTGTGCAAGGAACAAGAAAAAATGTCAGGACATCAGATCATAGTGTCGTCAGAGAAAGAGACTGTGTGAGATGGTCTGTTGGGGGAAGCCGGCAAAACGTCCTCGGCAAATCCCGGGTTACAAAATTGTTGTGACGTACTTCCGGCATCCTCCATGATCAGGGGAGACAACAGAGGGTACACTTTGTTTTTCCGGTACGAGCCATTCCCTCCACCACCATCGTAGTTGTTGTTGTTGCTGCTGCTGCTCGTGTTGTTGCTGTTGCTAAGGGGAGGGAAGACGTTGTCGCCGGAGTCAGCACTGGTGTTGGAGAGTCTGTCAAGGCCCATCTGGTCCGGGGGAGTGAGAGAGCTGGGGGAGATGAGCACAGCAGGTTTCTTGTCAAACAACTTTAAACCACTCTGGATAGACTCTGGGGAGTCCCCGGGTCCACACTGGGAAGAATTCAGCTTCAAACTGATGGAGGAGACGTTTTGTGTGAGTCTGTCCTCGGGGGTGTGGATTTGAACCTTGGAAGCAATGTCAGTGTTGTTCGGCTCTGATTCTGAACCGTCTCTGGAGGGGGAGAGGTCCATGTAGATCGGGGGAGGGTCACGATGACGCAACACTGGCGAGTGGGTGGAGAACGTCCTCTCGGACCCGCTCTCACCATTGGTGGCCGCCATCTTGGATTTGGATTTCTTCTTTCCTGTTAGCCCTACGACCCCACGAGGTACACTGGCCACCAGCTTACTGAACGTGGATTCTGCTTTCTTAGGTCTGGACGGGTGGAAGTCTGCGTGCTTCTCCACCCACTGGCCCGTCTTCACGTCCTGGTAGGCGCTCAGGTCGTGGTTGTTCAGGTCCACGTCTTCGAACAGTTTTGACGGACGTTTTAGATTTGAGGATTCCTCTGTCGGAGTGTTGCATGATGAACTTGACGGTCCAGTGTTGGTGAGGTGGGGAGGGGAGGAGAACGTGTTCAAGGTCAACTGGTCCTTGGTCTCGTGAGGCGAATCTTCCTTGACCTTTGATCCTACCGTACAGATTTCGTTCAGGTTCTTGACAGGCAGGGCTGGGATCATGTTGATGCGGGTCGTGTCAAGTAACACAGTCGCTGTGGTCGTTGCTGGGAGGCCCGAGTTCGTGTCCCTGTAGTACCTCGCACTCTTTGACCTCCGTGGAGTTACGATTGGACTCCCCCCTCCCTCCCCGTCCATTCCCAGAATGCTCCCCTCCCTACTCCGTGTGCCCGGGGTGTGTCTGAACACCATGGAGGAACGTAGGCACGGGATGAGGGGTGTGTGGTGCAGGTCTGTCTTGTCTTTGATGTACATGCCCGGACCTTCTGCCAGCACGTCAGTCTGCACGCCACTGTCGTCTGAATGTCTGGCCCGCTTCTCTCTCACCTGGACATCCTCGTCCAGCAGCCAGTACGTCAGCACCTCACCTTTACCCTGGATGGAGGTTGGGGGGGGGGGGCATTCATATATTAGAATAAACTAGTAATAGGCCCACAACACCTGGGGTTAAAGAACAGACATGTAGATGTGACTAACTATGGAGAAATGTCGTTTGTGTGTGACAAGGGCGCTCTATATGTTTATTTATTCTAGATCCAGGTGTACATGTGGTCTAAATTATTTAAATATTGAATATTGATAATAGATTGCAGTTGTATAGCGCTTTCCCCCGCTCTACAGCAAGCTCAATGCGCTTTACAGCCACTATTCCACATTTCAATTTGTCCTAGATCAAGTCATGTGCCATTATATGAACCATAGCAAGGAATTGAACAACTGAATGAACTTCGATATTGTTCGTATAATCTGTCATAAATGTCTACACTTATATGTATTATGTACAACTTGTTGATAAAGTAAGTGTATCGTGTACCTTCATGCTGACAATGCCTCTCTCCACCAATGTATAACCTCCAAGCTCATCCAGCAATGTCTTGCAATCTGCACTGACGTGAATCTTCAGAGCTGAGGACGTGGACACAGACATAACAGAACGGTTGATCACGCCATTCTACTTTTGCATGTACAAGATGGCTATAACAATAAGGCTAACAAGTCAGTGCATGAGATTCTCCTTATATTCAACATAATAGAAACGATGATCACTCCAGTCTGCTTTTGCATGTACAAGATGGTTATATAGATAAGGCTAACAATTCAGTGCATGGGATTCTCCTTATTTTCAACTATTGAGTGCGCAAATTGGCATTAATTGTTAGGCAACACGTTCCTGTTAAATCATTCATTATAGCCATACTATTTAGATTTTTCCGTCTTTAAGGAACTAGCCTCTAGAATACTACAATACAAGTGTTCCAGGTGCAGAAACTACAAACAGCTCAAGATAATATTATCATCATGGAAGCTGAGTTGTCTGTGTGATTTGATATCTTCATTGTAGTAATTCTTTTTAATACCAATATTTACCAATTCAATCCACAAAGATATTTGAGCCACCAACCTTCTCCGTTGGACTCCATCCTAGAGGAAGTGTTGACAGTATCACCAAACAGACAGTATCTGGGCATGGTCTGACCTACAACCCCTGCCACACAGGGACCTGGGGACATAGATAATTTGCTTAAGGTCACGTACACAGACATACAATGTTCACATACACACAATGTACATAGAAACACAATGTACGTAGACTGTCAGCGTGATGGCATGGAGAAAACGTTGGACAAAAAACAAAACATAAATTGATTGAAAAAGCAGTCAGCATCCATTTGGATGTAACCATAATTTGCAGCCTAGACAGTTATGGAAGCCCCTGCCATACACAATAACATGTTTCCAACATTCCAAATGAAACTAGCCAGTAAATAACCATAGGTTGAATTACTATCGAAACCTACCAACTAGATCAAGAACGAAATAAAACTGGGGTCACAAAATGACCATTGAAAGAAAGAATGATGACCCCGGATGATGTATGTCAATGACGCCATATTGGAGCTTGTGGACTGAACACTATTTTTCAACAGCAACAGAAATAGGTTTTGAGGAAAGTTGGAAAATGAAAGGATTCTGAAGATGCACCGTTTTCAGGGTTGAAGTCCCGAGTGGCGTACAGCACAGTAGCCCCACAGTCGGGCATCAATGGTACAATGGAATCTCCGTTGGATGTTGGTGAGCTACAATACTGAGAGATTGTGTATGTAAAGTAAAGATGGTATTTATATAGCACTTTTCCTCCGGAGAGTTCAAAACGCTTTACATTTATTACTCCACCGACAGGCTACTACTACTAACGCATACAACATAGAACACATTACAAACATTGAACACAAGTACAGGCAGCCTGTGAGGCGCAAGGAAAATGCCTATAGCAAGGTACCCCTTTTACACCTGGGTGGGGTGAGGAATAGGTGGTAAAAAAACATTCCCAAGGGTTTACGGAACTCGCCCCAGTCAGGGCTCGAACCCGAGGTCGTTGGATCCCGAGTCCGGCACACTACCGACTGAGCTAATCCGCCACCTACGTCTAGCCAAATCCACGGGTGAAAACTCCAGGTAATCCTAGAAATACAAGTACTCACCACTGTGAATGCCCACACGCAGTTTGAGCATGTCGTCCGGCCTGTGCCGGATCTTGAACTGTTTGATGGCCGTGAGGAGACTGAGGGACATGGAGGCGATCTCTCCCGCGTGGTAGTTTCCGTTCCTCTTGGGCAGTCCGCTGACCACCATGTAGGCGTCCCCTATAGTCTCCACCTTGTACACGTCGTAGTCCTTGATGGTGTGGTCAAACAGGGTGTACAGGTCGTTCAGCATGTCCACGATCTGCGGGATACAAAAGTGGGGAATACAAAAGTGGGGAATACAAAAGTGGGGAATACAAAAGAGGGGAATACAAAAGTGGGGAATACAAAAGAGGGGAATACAAAAGCGGGGAATACAAAAGCGGGGAATACAAAAGTGGGGAATACAAAAGTAGGGAATACAAAAGTGGGGAATACAAAAGTGGGGAATACAAAAGTGGGGAATACAAAAGTGGGGAATACAAAGCGGGGAATACAAAAGTGGGCTGGACTGCTTGATACAATGCTAGTTTTAACGTTGACTTTGACATTTACTTCCGGAACAATGATACAGATGCTGCTGATGATTATTATGACCTTTTTCTGTCAAAACGGGTGTAAAGCTCAATTCAAATTGTTAAAAAAGGCTGAGAAAATGTATAATCCCTGCATGACGACTCTGCCAATAGTTGCTTTTAGTTAAACTAAAGACAGTGAAAAGATGACACTATTGAGGAAAATGAATTAGAATAACGACACCATTAGGTAACAGGGTGCAAGATCCATCGAAGTTACACACAACAGTCGTTACCCTATTGTATTGCGATGTCTATAGATCGGCATCCCTTTGACAATGACTGAACCGTGGAAAAAGATCACTATCTTTTTCCAGACCATTGTATTGCCACACATGGGTGACAATAGGTTAGAGTGTGGATAGGAAGCGTGCGTTAGTAAAAGACGCTTCCCTTTGTCATTGTCTCTTCTCAAGTGTCAAAGCCATACTAACGGTCGTGTCAAAGTCATTGTAGCGGTCAAATGTTTCATCGTTTTCAAAACATCGTGCTTTACTAGGTTGAGGATATTCCAAAGACTTCGGTAGAAACGTTAAGAAAAACATTGATTTCTGATGAGAAATCGAAAGAACGTGGTGTGAAGACAATGACTTTGTTTTGAAACATTTTCTTGAATGGTACAATAGATTTGACCCTGAGACTGGTTCCTTTATTCTGTGAGAGGAAATATAAGAGAGATGCAGGAATTTTGAGCAATCAAAGCAATCTGATCTTTGAGTTCAGAACAGAACATTTTGTGTCAGTTTGAAGAGATTGATGTCTGAATCAGTTGTGAGAGTGGCTTTAAATCGCTTTGAGCTTGTTGTAGTGGATGCTCAAGCACTATATGAACACAATTACCTTTAGATTTAGCACTACTAATATCTGCAGAATTGCGTCGAAGATTCAGATTGACATTGCGACATCATGTTCACCGTGGCAAAGGTTCCCGTTTTGTTGTTCATATTTCTTGTCCAATACTCAATGAGACTCGTGACTTCAGTGGACACTGTGGAAGAACTACTCAACATAGTTTGCCAAGCACCAAGCAGATCCACGGACCCATTCCAGACTTGTATTCAGACTTGTTGCAAAGATCTCACGTGCCAGGGCGCCGCACTGATGGACAATGAGTGTCACCACTACACGTCAACGGAAAGGCTTCCTTCCACAAGTGAGACCGGTCTGAGCCGGATGTACAGGAAATCCCCTGGAGTAAGATGGAAGGAGCCGATGACGTGCCAGAACGGTTTCCCGGTCCATGAGACAGGTTTATTCTGTGTGTGCCAGGCTGGCTGGGTGGGTCTCCGATGTCTTAGGTATGCCACCGGCTGTCTGCAGCTTCAGGACTACTTCTACGACGACCTGACCACTCACTCAGTGACCCTTCACCCCACCGGTGATGACCCTTTCTCTGCTCATTGTACGTTTTTAAGTAAGAGATCAAAGACTTGGATTTTCCAGCATTCTGGCGAAGGGAATTTCGCACGAAATCTGACCGAGTATGAAGATGGGTTTGAGAGTGTGGCTGGAACTTTAGACGGCTTCTGGATCGGCCTGAGACATTGGAAGTCCCTGACTGACACTCATGGACCCGCCGGTGCTGTCCACAAGGTGTACTTGAGTGACGGAGTCGTATACAATTACAAAATGAAACGCTTCAAAATGGAATTTGACCTACAGACGTCGACATACAGTTACACATTTACACGTGGATCGCATTCTGTTCGGAACCAGTCAACTTTGATCCAGGTGGATGTAGCCTACGACTGCATGAGCAGAGCAAAGTCACAACCATTTGCTATTGATGCCTCAACGGGGATAGGTTGGTTTGAATCGAATGTAACACCGACGGACGATGATGTAGCAACAGTCACCAGCTGCAACCCTCTACTCGATCTCAGTGGACTCACTAGTCCTTTATCTGACCACTATGATGTTGATGTTGTTAGGGTAGAACTGTTTATGTGGGATTAGACATAATTAGGCCGGAAAGACAAATGAACTAAGCCCGGTTTTCAGTCAACAAGTTGCCTAACATAAATTGAATTAGCTCATTCAGTTAGTTGACGGATCGACTGGTTTCTTCCTCTTTTATTTTCGCTGCCTCCAGTCCCACCACCAAGCCAGGCAAATGACCATAAGTACCTCATCGGCATATCAACAAGCAATGTTGCGACTTCCAAAAGTCAGTGGACACAGTCAATGTCCAGTGAGGTTGAAACGATCCAAGTTGCAATGCGTCCGTCTTTTGACAAAGATTGCGACAAGCAATGACCTATCACTTTGGAATGGGGCTTGAGAGCTGACACTCTCTCAAAAGGAAACTCACTCTGTTCACCACATATAGGGACGATTTTCAAAGATATCCAGACCTTCCATTACATACAACTAAACCTCCGTTATGCAGAATGATGAAGGAAGCGTGTACAGTTGAACTGAGTTCGACAACCTCAAGATCTAGACAACAAATCTAGAGCTAGATTCAGACCTATTGTATTTCTTGATCGATCTATACCTTGGTCATATTATAGTAAAGCAAGAAAGTATAATACGACTTGATTAGAAACACACATTGCTTTTATAACAATGAACAAGAACAAGGCAATTGGTAGTTATTTGTGTCTACTCATAGACGGACGTATGGTTATAGATTTTTGGATCAGGTAATTTCTAAAAGATCGTCCCCATTGTGTTGTGAGTAGAACAAAGAGTTTCCGTCAATCTGCTGACTTCAAACCGGCCGTAATACATTTCCGGCGAACTCGTGCAAGAACGAGAAAATTACACATTTTTGTTCTGGAAACGTGACGGTATTGTTGTCATGTGACTTGGTCATATTTCCGGCCTTCCAGAGTAGGTCTACCATCTACACCAAGGCTACATTACATTCACCAATGTGTGACTTTAAGACTGAAGGTGATATATTAAGTACGAGTACTAGAGGTTCGAGTTTTGAGAAGGAAAATACATGAAAACATCTACACCATCAGGTAATGGAGTGCAAGATCCTTAATGATCGAAGTCAAATACAAACAAAACAGTCTTTACAATTTCTGATTTGTTTTGTTGGTTTTTATTGACGTTCTAGGAGTCCTATATGCGGGTACCTCTTTGAGAAAGCCTGATGCAACAAAGACTGAGACGTGGGGAAAGATCTGTATTCCAGACCATTGTCCAACTCTTCGGGTTTGGCACGCTTAATCTCTCTGTACAAAAGGTAACAATACGTTAGAGTCGGTAAATTTAAGGCGATTTCCTTTGTCATAGTTTATTCTAGCCATTCTAGCGGTCAAGTGGTTCATCGATTTCAAAACATTGTGCTACAGTTGCCTGGGCTTATTTCAAAGACTTCGGTCGATACTTTAATCAAAAAGATTGATTTCGGATGAGAAATCGAACCAATACGGCGTGAAAAAGTCTTATTTGTTTTGGAAACGTATCGTTTAATAGGACAAAGTATTTCACTTTGAAACTGGTTTCTTTATTCTGTACGGGGTAATATAAGGGAGTTGCACGAAATTGAGCAGTCACTAGTTCTGATCAGTGACTTTGCTCAGAACAGAACGTATTGGAACAGTTTGAAGAGAGACAGACTCATGTCTGCATCAGTTGTGATAGTGCTTGTAAAGCACTTCGAGCTTGCTGTAGAGCGGGCTCAAGCGTAAACGACGTAGTGCAAACAAATTTTAGAAATATCATTAATATCTGCAGGATTGCGTGAAAGTTTAATATTGACATTGTGACATCATGTACACCGTGGCAAAGGTTCCCGTTTTGTTGTTCATGTTTCTTGTCCAATACTCAATGAGACTCGTGACTTCAGTGGACACTGTGGAAGAACTACTTGACATAGTTTGCCAAGCACCAAGCAGATCCACGGACTCATTCCAGACTTGTATTCAGACTTGTTGCAAAGATCTCACGTGCCAGGGCGCCGCACTGATGGACAATGAGTGTCACCACTACACGTCAACGGAAAGGCTTCCTTCCACAAGTGAGACCGGTCTGAGCCGGATGTACAGGAAATCCCCTGGAGTAAGATGGAAGGAGCCGATGACGTGCCAGAACGGTTTCCCGGTCCATGAGACAGGTTTATTCTGTGTGTGCCAGACTGGCTGGGTGGGTCTCCGATGTCAGAGGTATGCCACCCGCTGTCTACAGCTTCAGGACTACTTCTACGACTTGACCACTCACGCAGTGATCCTTGACCCCACAGGTGATGACCCTTTCCATGCTCATTGTTCGCTTCTAATTAACGATGCCGGGGTCAAGAAATCAAAGACTGGGATTTTCCAGAATTCGGGTGGTGAAGGGAATTTCGCACGAAATCTGACCGAGTATGAAGATGGGTTTGAGAGTGTGGCTGGAACTTTAGACGGCTCTTGGATCGGCCTGAGACACTGGAAATCACTGATTGACACCCATGGACCCGCCAGTGTTGTCTACAGGGTATACCTGAGTGACGGATACGTGTACAATTTAGCAATGGATGGCTTCAGGATGGAATTTGACCCACAGAAGTCGACATACAGTTACAAATTTAGCTCTGGGCGGCACGTGGTTTGGAAACAGAACGAGTCAGTTTTGAGCCAGATAGATGTAGCAAATGACTGCATGGATATAACACAGTCACAACCATTTACCATTGATGCCACAACACAGACAGGCTGGTTTGAATCGACTGTAAACCCAGTGAGTACTTCAAGATCAGTCACCAGATGTAATCCCTTCGCTGATTTTAGTAGATTCATTAATCCTTTAGGTGATTCGTATACTGTTGAAGTAGTGAAAATGTATATACTGGATTAGACAGACTTAGTCCTGAGTATATACTAAGTCTGGTTTGAAGCCTGGACATTGACGGATCACTAATTGTTTAGTTTAGCTCGGCAGAGCCAGCTTTTTTTCAACACTGCCGACAGAAGGCAAGACTGGCGTGAAGTAGTACAGTGTATACCAAGCAGTATGGGCAGACAACATACAAGAAATCGTACAGATGCTGTACAGTGAGTGAGTGAGTGAGTTAGTGACGCCATGCTAAGATATGCACATGTATGTTCGTTCCGGGCATGTGATGGCATTATTGTCACGTGATTAGATCACTTGCATATCATATATCCGGCCTTCCGGGGCCGCCATAAATTGTAAGTGTAAGACTTAAGGTGATACGTGTGCTACAGGTTTGAGTGTTTCAGTTTGAGTTGGGTTTTACACCCCTATCGACAACATTGGATCACGTGACATGTGGGACCTACGAATTTACGCCCGTCTCCGACTGTACTATAGTGCATACTGCCCTTTACCGGATGGTTGAACGTTGTACACATAAAGCACGCAAAAGGCGGAATCACTTTTGTCTTTGCTTTCCTTATAATTGTTGCAACTAATTTGGTTGATAGTTGTTGTCGTCATTATTGTTGTTATTGTTGTCTTGCCGTTTCTGTAGCGCTCACCTATTTCCACATGAGCTTGGTTGCTGATAATGTCTATCGTTTTGCTATTACTACTACTATAATACTACAACAACGACAACAACAATGACTACAATAACTTCTACGACAACAACAATTACCACCACCACCACAACAACGACAACATCAACAACGTCCACCATAATCATTACCTGCAGTGGAGTACTCTGTGAAGACAATGCAGTAAATCCACAAATGTCGGAGAAGTAGATGGTGACAGAGTCAAAGGCCTCAGAGATGACAGGTTGACCTCGAACTAGCTGGGCAGCCACACTCCTGGAATGGGTAGGGATGGGATATAAATAGATTGAAGTGATTGATTCATTGTAATGTTGATGATGTGTGTCCATTAATTGATTGCCTCAAACACATTTTTTTCAAGTGCCAAAGGTTTGGGAACAACACAAACAACGGAAGAGAATGGGCAAAAATCGAATAAACTTGAATGAACACCACCACCGCCAACACACCCACATAAAGATTTTACACATACGTAGGCAGCATCCTATGTAGTAGTGTTTCTGCATTCTTTTTGTCTTGATGTCGCTCCACCGTTCTTTACGCTACCACAACCATCATCAATGACAACATTATTAACAATATTTATTACACCCCCCACCATTAAAAACACACTGTACTCTAACTGAACACAATTGAAGAAGACTTGCAGATTCCACTACATGGTATTGGACAGAAGGGCTAGGGTCAAACTGTTGCTGGATCGCTGAAGAAGAAGAAGAAGAAACAACATTGAGAACAAAAATAACCACAACTACAGTTACAAAGATACATACGTAGGTAGCATCCTGTGCAGTAGTGTTTCTATCTTCTTCTTCTCCTCATGTAGCTCCACTGTTCTCTAACCACCACCACCACCAACCACAACATCTAAAGTACAAAGGTACATACGTAGGTAACATCCTGTGCAGTAGTGTTTCTGTCTTCTTCTTCTCCTCATGTAGCTCCACTGTTCTCTAAACACCACCACCACCACCAACCACAACAACTACAGTACAAAGGTACATACGTAGGTAACATCCTATGCAGTAGTGTTTCTGTCTTCTTCTTCTCCTCGTGTAGCTCTACTGTTCTCTCAGCCACCACAGCCTCCAAGTTGTTGGCGTACTTCTCCATCAGCACCATCATGTTGTCGAAGATGTTAGAGCGCCTGAAACATACACTTTTTTGTAGTAAGACTCACATTAATCTCCCCATTAGACGGCGGATTCGAAACAAGAGCACATACTCAAACTACAGTAAGCATGAGCTATGATTTACGAAGGCTATATTCAACTTGAGTAGGCTTACTCACATTTCATTCTGCATTTATAGTATAGTGATTAAATATAACACGATTTTAGCAGGCCTAGCCCATGTCCTAAAAACATTAAATAGTCATACAGTGGCTAGAACACTATGGTCAGCCCGACCATTCACATTCCTTTCTGCATGTATGGCAAAGTCATTAAGTATCACACGACTTTAGCAGGCCTAGCCCATGTCCTTACAACAAAGTTACAGTCAGCCCGACCACTTACATCCCCTTCTGCATAGGTCTTAGTGCCTTTCGACATTCCTTGAAGTCCGGTCTTTCATCGGGCTGTTCTGACCAGCATTGCCTCAGAGTGCTCAGTATGTAGGGTTCACAGTTCAGCTGCACAATACTGGGCCGGAATGGAAGACCGCCTGGACATGGCCCGTCCTTGACCCTCTCGATGATCTCTGTGTGGAATGTAGGTCGAGGTCAATATAGATGTCAATGTTACCTCACCTTTGTGGCAAAGTGGGTAAAGGAATATTTCAATATTATGTCTTTGGTGATTTTTGCATGGAAACAAAAGTTCATTTTCAGATCATGAGCAATATTTGCTATGACATGTATTATAGAATAGAATATTGGCGCCTACCTTGAAGGTAGACACTACACAGATATACCGTTAACTGTTGGGAGTTCGACGGAACCGTCTGGAGTGATTAAATGAGATGCGCAACATACTTTTTGTACGAAGACAGACACTCTAAAAGCAGACTCTTTCATAATAATAAAGTTCATTTGTATAGCGTATTTCCATGATGCAACAGGCCCAAAGTTCTACTTTCCATTACAAATCCCCAAACCTAGACACTCTGCAAACAGAGTCAGACAGTCACAAAGACAAACAAAGTGAAGACACCCCACCTTTAGGCGTGAGATGGCAGTCGCCGTATGGCCCGTTCCTGTACAGGATCTCGTAGAGCACAACGCCGAATGAGTAGATGTCTCCGGCTTGCGTCCCGCCTAGAGGGGGCTTCTCTAGTCTTAGCAGCTCAGGGGCAGTCCACAGGAACCCTGGGGGGGGGGGGGGGGGGGTACGGATGGGGGATGAT
>JAUELK010223995.1:0-19062 GCA_031471215.1 Gastropteron pacificum | reverse complement strand
AGGCTCTGGAATGCATCAGGTCTGTCGGGGTAATAGTGGCTGTAAAGCGCTTTGAGCTTGCCATAGAGCGGGGAAAAACGCTATATAAATGCTATCTATTATTATTATTATTATTATTATTATAACAAAACCATGACAACTAACTCACTGGATTCATCACAAGAGGCTCATGGCTGTCTCCCTCCTTCATCTCCAAGCTCTCCGCCCCACCCCCACCCTCACCGTCCGGAGCCTTCCCACTGGCGGCACCATCCCCGTCCTCAGACAAAGCCACGGCTCTGCCGTCCGCCTCTCCCAGGATCATGCCGGTGGTGCCGAAGGCCTGGATGAGCTGGCAGAGGGTGGCTCGAACCAGACTGAGTGTGGGCCTGAGCAGGGAGAAGTATGTGAGCCACTGGTCCGTGGTGTAGGGGATGCCTTGTTGCCACACCTTTAACTGGCTCTCACTGAGCTTCTGGGAATGATAATGATGATAATAATGATAACTACAATAACTGATAGACTGGTCATCAAAAGGAGAAGATCACTATGCACACGAACACCAAATGCTAAGACAATTGAAAAAAACATTTAATGCAGGCAGGGAACTGAGAATTGTAACACATTTAGACACGATTTCAACCTAAACACGTCAAATGGAGGTAGTAAAGAATACATTTTCAAGGCCACATTTTGTCACTTATTCACATAACTATCCAAAATAGTTCGCTATTTGTTTGAATAGTAATATGTACTGTTCGACCCAACACTTATCCTCACCTGCAAAATGTTGATGAAAATAGGGAAGCAGTCAGCACTGTGGAGCTCCACTATGGCACATCTGTATCTGGCGTCGTTTAGACCATCTGGAGAAATAATAATAATAATAATGATAATAATAATAATTAATAACTTTATTTAAGTGTTTTCCATAAACAATATATTCCAAAACACTTCACATTTGAATACAAAAATCAATCTAAAATACATGTAAGTTTTCATTTGCAGGCTGAACATAAAACTACATATCTAGATCATATAAAACACACCGCTATGTATTACTAAAATATACATATGTACACAAACACACACACAAGCACACATACACATGCACATACACACACATACTTACAGCAACGCACAATTTTGGTATGAAAATTAGGTACTTTCATGAGACCACAGGACAGATGTGACAAGGTCGATAACGACCATTCAATATGAGCCATTGACAACTTTTCTTTTGTAAAATATACTGTATGCCGACAGTGATGAGCAGGGAGGAACCTTGCATACTTGTTGTGTAGAGACTGTTACATTTGAACTTTCAGATCTACCAGGTACCAGGATATGTGTGCACAATTGACTAACTAAAAAACATGATTACACGGATGTAGAAACTTTAAATTTCCCTAATTCATAAAGTAACATAACTGAGTTTTCCTTTGGATCCTTTATACACCACACACCACAGAAGACCGTAAGCAGTAGCGAGCTGCCATCAGACGTCTAACCTTAGACTGATGTTAAACCCAACAACAACAACAACAACAACCTTAAATACCAGACCAAGAATGACTTAAGTGTCCATACCTGGTGAGTCTAGCCCAGCCTCAAGGAGTGAGTAGATGACCCTGACCACTGTGATAAGACAAGGGGGAACCTTCCGTACGTCGTCTGCGTACTGCTTGAGCTGGCCCATCATCTGTGGCAGGCCGTCCAGGTTGTATGTGCTCAGCCTCTGGGTGGGAGACAGCCACTCACTCAGCTGGCTCAGCTTGCTGCTGCTACCTGTGGCGGGTGGAGAAACACTGAATATAATACATGTAGTACATAATGCTACTATAATATTATAATACTACTATACAATATTATAATACTACTATACAATATTATAATACTACTACACAATATTATAATACTACTATACAATATTATAATACTACTATACAATATTATAATACTACTATAATACATGTAGTAATACTACTATTACTTTTCTCTGAGGAAAACAAACGAAGGATAAGATACATCAGCTACGCAAACCGAAAAACAAAAGCACAGCCCTGATGATATCAACAGTCTTTCAGGGAGAGACAAAATCTGAAGAAATAAAAAGAAGATTTTTAGGAAAGTGTGAACCTTAATTAAAACTGAATTTTTTTGGCCACACCAAACGGCATGAGTCACTTGAAAATCACATCCTGGAGACGATGATGGAGGGGAGAATAGGCAGGGGAAGACCAACAAGAAGATGGGAACAGGATATAAGGGACTGGCTAGGAACAACAACTACTGAGACAGGCAGAGTAGCAATGAACAGAGCGTTGTATCGCAGGAAAGTTCGGGAGGCAACGTCCTGCAAGAGGACTGGATGATGCAGAGACAGAGAGAGAGAGTGAACCCTGATTATTGCATCAGGGCAAAGTCCTAGACATCAGAGTGACTCACTGTTCTCACACACTGCCAGCAGTCTTGGAGCAAAGGCCTCCAGCAGTTTGACGTTGGACGAGGTCTTGATGACATTCAGGATCAGCTGGATGGAGTAGCTGGCACTCACTGACTTCCTCAGGTGGCCGTCATGCTCCTCATCACCTGGGAAACAAAGATAAGATGAGATAAGATGAGATGAGATAAGATAAGATGAGATAAGATAAGATGAGATAAGATAAGATACAATGAGATAAGATAAGATACAATGAGATAAGATAAGATGAGACAAGATAAGATAAGATAAAATGAGATAAGATACGATGAGATAAGATGAGATATGATACGTTAAGATACGATGAGATAAGATAAGATGAAAAGAAAAGATGTTTTGATTGGGCACTACTTATGAGTTCTTCATTCTTTTGAGTGGTCTTTTAGACCTACAGAGCCATGGCAGCCTAGCCCTGCAACCTGGGACTGGAGAGTGGCTCCTTGTTATAAGATGTGATAAGATGAGATAAGATATGATAAGATACAAAACTATGATAAGATTAGATAAGACAAGATAAGATGAGAAAAGGTAAGAAGAGATAAGACATAACAAGACAAGATATGATGGGAAAAGATTAGGTGAGATAAGACGAGATAAGATAACATAAGATGAGGTAAGATAACATAAGATGAGGTAAGATAAGATAAGATGATACCAAAAAAAAAGATAAGAAAAGATGAGATAAGATAAGAGTGCAGTAGTTGAGTTCATAAACACCCTGAATTTCAGGTCAAAAACTCAAGTCGTGTGCTCCTATTAGTTTTTACAACTACATAGATGTAAGTAGAAAAAGTACAAGTGTCCCATCTGTACGTAGGGTCTACGGGCCACATACCTGCTTTCTCCAGGAAGGGTAAGAAGGCCTCCATGTTCCTCTCAAAGCTGACAATCTTGGAGACGATGGTGCGACCCACTAGAGGGTCCCGCATCATGTTGGTGAAGGTCATGGTGTGGAGTCCATGCAACACTGCAATTACACCCTGGTCGTCTATCACTTTAGACTCTGAGGACATAGACAGGGTGTATAAATACATGAACTCTACGAAACCTAAAGACAACATTCGCACTCTGCCTCGGAAAGATCTTCCGTCTGAGAACACAACACATCAGACTCAATAAATACCCAAATTGCTTTTATCCAGAACATTCACCTGTATGTTCCTTATCTATTTATTTAGCATTGACACATTTCCCTTATGCAAAACCCAGTTTGAAAGAACACATCATTTGCTCCAGCACCAAGACCTAAGGCAAAAATGTCTTCCTCCCCCATCGGATATCACCACAACCACAACTCAACCTTTGAACAGCTCCAAAAGACCTGCAAAATTTTACTTCATGGGACTGGGCCGAAGAGCAAGTGCCCAAAGGCTGCTAGATTGAGAAGATCACTTGGTAGATAGTGGCTGTAAAGCACTTTGAGCTTGCTGTAGAATGCGGAAAAGCGCTATATAAATTGTTGTTGTTGCGGTCAGGCACACAGTATGAGCTATTCACTCTTCAAGTGATCTAATAGACCTACAGAGCCATGGCAGCCTAGCTCTGCAACCTGGGACTGGAGGGCCTTCAAATTGGCCCCTTGTTCATGCAATTGAGCAATGCAGTCACAAGACCCCCCCGGACCAAGCGTCTATAAATAATAAGTAGATTTGAGTAGTTTCCTGACCTTTCTTGTGCCAATGCAGTAGATGGTCCAGGTATTGTAGACACTGCAAGTGGAAGACCAGCTCTAGGCCAAGTTGTCTGAAGGGAATCTCCTCACTGCCGTCCTCAGGCTCCTCCTGTGGGGGTGAGGGTTATGAAAGTGGTGGTGATGATGGTATTGATAGTGGCTGTGATAATACTAATGATGATAATACTTATAGTATGGCTGATGATAATGATAATGATGATGATAATACTTATAGTATGGTTGATGATAATGATAAGGATGATGATGATAACAAAATTCACAAAAACTCCTGCAATGCAAAACAAAATAAAATGGGATGAGAATATTTAACCCCCAAAAAAGAAAATACTTAATGAATGGAAAACTCAATCTATGTCCATATTGCGGTTCTTTAACAGTTTCACATGCACATTTAGCGAACTCTTCTTTAGTGACAACTAAATAATGATGAATAGTCAGGTGTGTATTGTTTTGTTGTTGTTTTTTATTGAGTTTGATCACACCCCTAGTGACACTTTTTAGATCACATTAGTGGCAGGACCTATGTTTTAATGTCTGTCTCCAATCAGACGGGACAGACAAAGTTTTGGTTAGCCATCTAACCTATTGGCAACAAACAAAGAAATACACCACACAGAGTGTTGTCTCACCACAGGTTGCAGCAGACACCTAAGAATGGCGTTGGTGGTGTGTGGTTGTGAGGCCAGGAACAACAAGCCTGTCTGGTCTGCCATCAGCTGTTGTAGGAGTCCATGTACATAGAGGTAGACACTGGGGGAGCTCGCACTGGCCGGACAACTCAGGAGTGCTACAACACTCTCTAGTAGGCAGCTGGTGGGATAACATTAGAGTAGAGATACAGCATAGCTAGGTTATGTCTTTATTACTACTCAATGGTAAAAGTGAAAGCAGAGATGTTAATGGGAGACCAGTGTGAACATTATTGCAGGCATCCCCTCTTAAGGGCCTTGAGCATGGGGTTGTTACTGGGAAATGTTCCCAACCCTGAAATGAAAATCTGAAATTTTCCCCCCAACAATGAAATCTGTCGGGAACTACTTACAGAGTTAATGTATCAGTGTACCATATTTTCTAAATTTGTACATTTAATTGAATCCGGGAAGATTCCCTAATGAATCGCGGGACATCCTGGAAAAATAACGATGTGGTCTTGAAACATCCATCTGATATTGTATTGTATTGTATGCACTTTCTTCATCCGCTCTCAGGGAAATTTGCCTCAGTGTTATGAGCTCTGCTTTTCGCTGAAGTCAACATCGGCCATTTTAATTTTTGGGGACGAAGGGGTTGGTCATGGGGTTACAGGGATTTTCCTTCTTTAATCTGAAACCCCCTTAAAATCTGATATCAGACGGAAACTGAACAATTTGCAAGCCTGGGTAAAACAAGTTTCTGATACTAACCAGTCTCCGGCCAAGTTGAAGACAGTCTGTACAGCATCCACAGACTTGGACCTGTTGTCCACTAGCAGACTGTAGGGGACAGCATTGGCAGGTTGGCCCTGGGGAAACACACAACATTGTCTTACTTCTTGGTGATTAGACTTCTTCTTCTTCTTCTCCAGTGATCCAGCAACATATGGGCCCTAGCCCTTCTGTCCAATGCCATGTAGTGGAATCTGCAGGTCTTCTTTAATTGTGTTAAGTACAGTGTGTTTTTAACGGTGGAGGATGTAAGAAGTTGAAGTCCACGGAGGTCCGAGAGGTGGGGACAGTAAAAAAAAATGGTGTTTGACATTTTCATAGGGGGAGTTGCAAAGTGGGCATGATTAGACAAAAATACATAATATCAATAGCCCATGTATATAGCACGTTTTCTCGCTCTACAGCAAGCTCAATGCGCTTTACAGCATATTATTACCCTGACAGACCTGCTTCATTCCAAAACCATCTCAACCTCATGGAAGGTATTCCGGGAGTGCTGTCTGGTTGGCGCTCACACCAACAAATACATTTGTAACTGTCTAGTCCGATACCTATTTTACACCTAACCTCCCTCCCATCTGTATTTACATAAAACTCCCAGACTCACAATATGTTCCTGAGGCCTGGCCAAGACCTGTGTGATAGCATCCAGACTGGCCATCAGTTTGGCCTCATCCTCCTCTTTCAACATGGGAAGATCTTCCTCCTTGGACTCCTCCTCTAGAGACTGGCTGGCCGTGGCTTCCAACACTCTGAGCACATGGGGAACAACAAATGTGTTGTTACTAGTTAGTGTTACTATTAGTGTTACCATTTGGTGGTCCCAAACTTTGGAATATTTTGAATTCTAAGATCAAAAATTCACCTAGCCTCAATGTCTTTAAGAGTCTTTTGAAAACAGAGCTTTCCATATCTTATTATGATTAGCTAGCTAGATCCAGTACTGTCACATAATTTGAGTGTGTGTGTATTGTGTGTATGTGTGTGTGTTGTGTGTGTTTGAGACATGTTTTTTTTGTATTGTGCTAACTGTTTTCTGAAATTGTACAGCGCCTTAGAGCACTTAGGTGGATTTGTGCGCTATAGAAATAAACTATTATCATTATTATCATTTTACTATATCAGTGTTACCATTTGTGTAAAAGGAGGAAAATTGAACTTTTTCAGTTCTTTGCTGTTTCTGACACTTCATGAAAAGCTAATCACGGTACTTTATGACTTTTAAAATGATCTCTTCAAGTTTGTTTTCTTTAATCAATTTTTAAAGATGCCAACCAATGGAAATCTGTTACCACAAAATCAACTATTTTTGCTTATAAAAACGTATATCTCAGAACTGCTCCAAGCTCCAAGTACGCGTTCTTGCCTGGTCAGTACATTTGTTCAAAACAAGAGACTTTTAGTGTTCCAACACCCTGATAAAGTGGGGAGAAACAGTTTTGTTTGAGTTTTGAGTTTTACACCCCTAGTGTTGCCCACGTGCTGTGGTCAACTGTGAATTCTTACACACAAGTTTAAGTATCAGGGCTACAGAAAAAAATGTGACATACACCTGGTTCAGTCCTAAATCATGGCTGTAACGACCCCCGTCCTATCCAAGACACTAGGAGTGTTGTTGTTAATGTTGTTGTTGCCATCAGGCACAAGTTATGAGTGACAAGTGGTCTAATAGACCTACAGAGCCACAGCAGCCTAGATCTGCAACCTGGGACTAGAGTTTACGGTTGCCGCCATGATTTAGGACTAGTTGTAAAAAATGTGATGATACAAACCTTTCTGTGTCCTTGTACAAGTTGGTCAGTGTCTCGTAAAAGTGGATCTTCTTCATAAGTGCAGTGGCAGACATGGTCAGCTTGACAATCTGGGAACATTACACATTTTGAAAATATATATATAACTTATTGGCTACATCCTTTTCAATACTTTATCAAACAATAGAAGAATAGCATAGCTGTCATTTAGAAATATCAAAAAAGGAGGAACTCTTGAGCTTGCCATAGAGTGGGGTAAAATGCTATGTACTGTTAAAATGCAGCCTTCTGTTGAAATAGAAACAAAAGAAACAATATCCATTACAATACCTATGGTTAAAGCAAGTAAAATGCTATCTACTGTTAAAACACAGCCTTCGTTGAAAAAGAAACGAAAGAAACAGTATCCATTCCAATACCTTTGGTTTGAGCAAGCTCTTGACCAGTCTCTGATAACCAGTCAGCTCTCCCTCTGTGGTGCCAGACGGGGCCTGCGGCTGTTCTGGGTGAGTGCCCAGGAACCACTGGATGCCCGCGGTGTGGTGCGTGCTCCTGGCCAGGGCTCTCAGGGCCAGGTGCTTGATGCTGAACACAATCAGGGGACTCTCAAGGAGGACTAGCAGCTGGTGCTGGAGGCCTCTCCGCTGAAATGGTTGGAAGATATACAGGTTTCACAGGTAACAGTACTCAAGTCCCAATTCTAGAAATCTGTAACTTCAGATACAAACATGCCCTAGACACAATACCCATCCTCAAGACACAAATCACCTTGCATTGTACTATCCAGGAAGAAAATTGGAAGGAGGATATGAGACCATTAACTTTGAAGTGTAAACAAAACGAAATTATTATTATTATTACTACTACTACTACATTTGTAGGGCAAAACAACAACAACTACATGTGTACTACATTAAAAACTACAAGTCCCACAATAATAACTACAAGTACCACAACAACAACTACAAGTACCACAACTACAACAACTAAAAGTACCACAACAACAACTACAATAACTAAAAGTACCACAACAACAACTACAACTAACAAAACAATAACTACAACTACAAGTACCACAACAACAATAACTACAAGTACCACAACAACAATAACTACAAGTACCACAACAACAATAACTACAAGTACCACAACCACTACAACTAGCACAACAACAGCAATAACAAGCCACTCACCAATAGTGCCAAGGCAATGCTCTCCTTGCAGGCACTGAGGAGGCCCGCCAAGCGGATGCCACTCTTTAGGTGTCGCACCTTGAATGCTGCATCTGGCTGAGACATGGCCAGGTCTGGGTCACACCCTTCCAGCACCCACTCCACCAGTACTTCTAGCACATCTGATGGACAAAGTTTGATTGAATGATTTATCGATTGATTTAATAATAATAATTTATTACATTTCTTGTGAGCATTTCCAGATGTAGAACATGCTCAATGCACATTACATAATAAGACAATAAAAACCACAGAGAAATGTGAAAGACAAGATACAGCCAGTGAGTGATTGATTGATTGATTTATTGATTGATTTATTGATTGATTGATTGATTGATTGATTGATGGGCCACACTTTGAATGTTGAGCCAGGCTGGGAAATGGCCAGGTCTGGATCACAACCTTCCATCACCCAGTCCACCAGTACTTCTAGTACATCTGATAATAAAGTTGATTTAAAGCTCTTCAACCAGCCCTGATGGACCAGGCAAGCATTGATCTATTGGTTGATTAATTGAACATGATTGGTCATTTATAGCATATTTCCTGAGTTCACACTGTATTTGTAGGACCAGAATTAGACATAAGGAAAGTAAATCAACAACACGGAAACTGCTCACTGTGTTTTTTCTCATGAGCAATGAGGTAGGAGAGACCCTTGTCCAGCAAGGTGGGGATTTCTTCCATGGCCTCCACCCATCTGTGCAAACAAGAGGGCAACATTGTAGTTTGTGTGTGTGTGTGTGTGTGTGTGTGTGTGGTTGTCTATAGAAAGATACATTTGTAAACCAAAATAAATTTACAACGCTGGAAAATAACGATTTATTATTTTTCTTATAGAATAGACTAAAGCACTTTGTGTTTGGTGTTGAATGAGGTAAAGCATTGTTAAATGCTACCTATTGTTAGCTATCAGCTCTCAAAGCAAATCTCTTGGACTGAAACTACAAAGGATCTCCAGATGGAGACAGATGGTTGCATCTTCATGTGTGGAAGAGAACATAGAACATGATGATACTGAAAAGTGACAGGTGACTGTTCTATTCCTGGTTACTACCTGTCGTGGTGCTTGTCCTCTCCAAACTTGTACAGAATCTCCAGCAGGCTGTGAGCCTCCCTGGGAGTGGGTATCTCCCCCATCTCCATGTGGGTGTAGTTCAGCTCTTCCACTTCGTACATGGAAAACTCTGGGTTCTTGAAGTACTGTCGGGAGTAGAGGAAACAACATCAGACACTGCATTTTATTCGAGTTTGAGTTTTACACCACTAGCAACACTTTTCAGATCATATAAGTATTATAAGAGGTGGGCCTGACGTTGTAACACCTGTCTCTGAGTGAGTGAGTTTGGATTTTAATCAAGCAAAACTTTGTCTCAGGCCTCTAACAGAGATCATAGCAGAGAAAAGAAGCAAGAATTGCAGAAGATGCAGAATTTCTGCTAAATAGCAGAATGGTGTCAGGTATGCTTACCAAGAGTTGGCTGACATAGAAGTCCAGAGGGTTGAAGGCATTTGGGTCCCAGCCATCATCTTCCTCCTCTTCTTCCTCATACATGTCCATCACCTGCAGACAGCCCAATCAAGGGTTTTTTTTAGTTTTGAGTAGAGTTTCTACACCCCTAGCTACTCCTGCCGTTCTGGATTAAAATTGTAAGGAGGATATGAGACCCTAAATAGATGTGGTGAAGCATTCCAAAACTGAGTGGATGAAGAGTTTTGAGATTTCACATCCCTTGGCACTTACTTACTTCTGCCATTGTGGGAAATTGAAATTAAAAACTTTGCGTTACCATTGGACAGAGGATATAATACCATCAATACATGTGATGAGGAATTCCAAAACTGAGTTGACCAAAATAAATTTGAAGTGTAAACAAACAATTCTAATACTTCTGCCGGGTGAAGCATTGAATCTTGTAGCAAGGACACACCATTTTTTCAAAAGCACTATACAGCCATATAAAGTACATAAGCAGAAAGAACTGCAATCCACAAGCAGAAGACTTTTTACAGAATAAAAAAATAAAAAATGACGTCCCCCATTTTTTTCCCGCTGGCTGTAGCTCTCCTGGCCTTGCTAAATCTTGATCACATTAGAAAGAAAAACTGATACTAAGGCTGACCTGCATCATATTGGGGACATCCATGACTCCCATCTCTTCATCAGAAGAAATGTCCTCATAAGTCTCCTGTAGGGGAAAAAAAACAAACAGCATAAATCATCAACAAGTTAGACTACTACTACTGCTCTACGGTGATGGATTGTTGGCTTCAGCGAAAAGTAGAGCTAATAACATTAAGATTAATTTCCATGAGAAGGGATGGAAAAGTTACAAAGACAGACACAAACTCAAAAAGTAAAAAGAAACTGAAATTAAGAAGAAGAAAAAAAGGTAAAACAAACAAAAAGACAAAGAAACAAAAGAAAAATACGCAAAATTAAGAGAGAAAATAAAAGAAGGAGAGTAAGAATGAAAGACAGACATAAAGTGAAGGGAAAGACAAAAATTAAGAAGAAAAAAAAGAAGCAAGAAAGTACGAAAGACAGAAGGCCAGAAAGGAAAAGTAAGAAAGAAAGAAAGAAAGGGAGGGAAAACTCACCTGAGACTCTCCATCCTCCATAGGCTGCTGCTGTTGCCTATGACGCCGAGAGGACTGTCGCTCTGGGATGGCATCGTAGAGATCTTGATCCATCTCTTCCTCTCTTTCAATCTCTTCCTCTGCTGCTGCATCCTCTGCATCAACACCTACACACAGAAATTATACATTTTCTGTCAAAGTGTTAATTCCTTACTATTTTTCATCATGTAAAAGAGTCAAAGGCAAAAATTAGATAAGAGAATTTACCACCTCTGAAGATGTCTGTGTAAAGCCATTATTGTATCTCCTGGCTCATACACATGTAATAGATCAGTTGAGTGAACGCAGATCCTTTTTCAGCAAACTGAAACTCTGCAGATTTTATTTTTCTGCAGAGGTTTGGCAGCCCTGATTATATCAAGCATCAATTTGAAGCTCTTTGGCATTTACTCTTGCATTCACTGGATTTAACCCTGGATTTAGCGCCTAAAACAAAGGAAGACTGCTTTCTTCAGTTTACACTCACCATGAGGTGGCTCTGGGGGTCTCTCTAACAGCTCAGACTTGACTGTGACCTTCTCTTGAGAGCGAGAACTCCTCGGCTTGGAGTGGACCGGTGAGCGGGACCGTTTCCGAGACCTCGACCCCGACCTGGAGCGAGACCTTTCGGGGCTCCTCCCATACGGCGACGACTTCCTGGATGAGCGGTGGTGATGGTCGGAGGACTCCTGCAGCTCCCTCTTCACTGTCACCCGCTTCTCCCTATCTCTAGACCTCTCCAAGCCATCACTGCTCTCTCTGAGTTCCACCCGCACTTTGTCCACATCCCGATCTCTCTCTCTGTCCTTCCCTACTACCTCTTTGTCCGTCTCCCTGTCTCGACCACCCCTCTCCTCACGCTCCTTCATCTTCTCCATCTCCCTCAGGTGTTCCTCCCTCCCTCGCTCCAAAAGACCCATTTCCTTGATGTCCCTCGGCTCCTTCGAGCCCTCTCTTGAGCTGGTCACCGCACGGCCATCCCTCACATCACTCTCCTTTGACCCTTGGCGGTACGATCTGTCTCTTCTTGCCGACATCTCCCTGTCCTGTTCTCGCGACAAGGGGCGGTCATCGTCTCGATTTCTGAAACTGCTCCCTCCAAGATCTTTCTCATTGTTTCTGAGACCACCTCTGTCGCGGCTGTCCTCCATATCGAAATCTCTCTCCCTAGTTTTCAGCGGCATCTCTTTCTCGTGACTGCCCCTGCTCCTAGAATCTCTGTCCCTAGATCTAGCCCTGTCACCATGCCACATTTCAAGGTCTCTTTCTTTTCCCCGTGAACTGAAATAATCCTCGTCCTTCAAGCCCCTCTCTCTGTCCAGATCCCCAGATCGGGGACGATCAGAGTCACGGCCACCCGCCTTCACAAAGTCTCTGTCAAGGTCCTTGGATGGGGGTCTGTCGTCATCCCTTCCGCCTCTCGACAGAGCAAAGTCTCTGTCTTTGGACGTCTGCCTGTCTTCATCTCGAGGGATTCCCTCCCTCGGACGATTCCCTTCTTTCTCCCGACTGCTGAGAGGGCTGTCTACATCCCTATCTATCAGCATCATCAAATCCTCCTCTTTGCCCAGCCTGGTGCTAGCACTAGCACCACCGTAATCCCTGTCTCTAGACCTAGGCCTCCCTTCTTCTCGACGCCTGTCCTCGTCTCTCGCACCCCTGGCTTCAGGGAAATCTCTGTCGTGAGATCTAGACCTAGGTCTGTCATCACTTCTACTCCCACTCCTGCCTCCCACAAAATCTCTCTCTCTAGATCTGGACCGTGAGCGAACCCTGTCTTCTTCTCTACCCCCTCTTGCAGTTCCGAAATCTCTATCCCGGGACCTAGGTCTATCATCCTCACCACGCAGCAGTCTCCCTCCGTAGTCCCTATCCCTAGATCTAGGCCTATCCTCCCCTCTTGCTCCACGACCACCACTACTGTATTCCCGCTCACGCGACCTCGGCCTGTCATCGTCCCTACTGCTACGTCTACTTCCATACTCTCTCTCCCTAGACAAACGCTCATCTTCCCTGCCCCTGCTGACAAATTCACGATCCCGATCTCTGGAATGTGGCCTGTCCTCTCGGTAACCGTAGTCTTTGTCTCTCAGTTTGTGTCCGTCGCTGTCTTCTAGATCCTTGCCGGGACCACCGTATGGCTCTTTGGGCTCGGGCGGGAAGCTGTAGTCCCTCCCATGGTCAGACTCGTGGCCAGGTGGCTGGTCACGGTCACGGCTGGATGCCCTGTCTCGACTTGAGCCTCTATCCCTGCTAGAGCCACGCTCTCTGTCCCTGCGGGGCGACGGCTTCCGCAGCACTTCGGAGAAAGCTTCCTCTAGGTGTGGGGTGTTGGTGGCCGAGGCGGAGGGAGTGGAATACACAGACGACTTCGGCCGCTGTTGTAACTGCTCGTTGAACAAGTCCAGAGGGTGTTCTTTCTTTGGAGCTTCATCGTCTGAGGTAAGAAAGAAAGATAAGAACTTTATTGTCCAAATGCGTGCTGTTCGATGCTGCATACAAAACATGTGTACAAGACAAGACATAATGCATACATGTACATTTCAAAGAATCAATGAAAACAGAGATTTTCAAGAATGTGCAAACCCTGCACTTTCCTATTATCCTATGTATCGCTATATGCTGTTTGTACACATGGGACTCGCCGAGGTTGGCTATGCAGAAAAAGCCAAGTGTCCCGTCTGTACGTAGGGTCTGTGGTTTAAGTACAAGTATAGTGATGGTATGAGTGAATAACTCTTAGGCAGGGAATAGTACCAACAACCCACCTGAGATTTTGGACTTTGTTGATGCGGCAGCCACAGGTAGGGGTGGGGGAGGGGGTGGAGGGGAGTCCTGGTGTGGCTTGACCTCTGTGACCCAGCCATACACTGCAAAGGTCACAGTCTTGTACCAACCCTTGAGAATCAGGCCATCAGTCGGGATCTAAATGGAGGAGAAGGATATTCTCGTCAAATGATAATTATTATAAATAATGATGACAATAGTGGTGATGATGCATCATCAATGATAATGATGGTGATGATCAAATTGGCATTAAGTTGATGACAATCTGATAATGTTGGTAAAAATGATGATGATCAATGATCATAATAGTGGTGATAATGAGTTGAAAGTGCTGGCAATGACAATAATGGTGGTGCTGACAATGATAATGTATAAAATGGTGGTGCTGACAATGATATAATGTATAAAATGGTGGTGCTGACAATGATAAATAACATTGATATGTAGTGACAATGATCAAAACTATCTCATCACATCTAGGCTACAAGTATAAGTAGGCCTACCTGATTACTCATGATACATTGAATTGCAAAAAGGTTATAAGCACAACTTTGTCTTTTATAGAATTACATGTCAAAAGCACCAAATAGCTAGAAGACTGTTACTGTTACTTTACTAACCTGTCTATCTGGCTTGAGCTGTATGTTAGTCTTCTGTTTGTAATCCAAACTGAAATGACAATGATAACAAACATATCATAAGCATGGAGCCTGACTGTCTCACCAGTACCAAGCTTTTTCTTCTTCTGTAAAGTTGAAGCCCAAGCAGATGTATGAAGAGTTTGTTGGTTATTCAGTGTATGATTCCTAACTAACTATAAATAAACAAATAAGATGTAGGACGAATGAGAATCTTAATTAAGGATAAAATATAAGGATAAAACAACAACCATTTTCAACATTGAATTTGGATATCATAAAAATGATCATTGCCTATCTGTAGTAAGTAATAAAATGTTTCTAGGCTTAACAGAAAGCTCAAAGAACAGTACAGTTACAGTCAATTTCACAGAAGGAATATAAGACTTAAAAACAAGACTTGTTGTAGATTATCTTTCTTTAATCTGGTAAAAGGAAATAACACACACACACACACACTATACACATAAAAGATGAAATTTTAAAAAGAACGTGCAAAGAATTTTGCATCAAGTCATGAAATTAAACTGATTCAGTAAAATCTACCTACCTGCCATCACCTATGATACAATGTGAAAGAAAAGAGGAGCCTAAATAATAAGGTTTAATTCTTACCGTCCCAACTTCTCAAATGTCGCAGCATTGGGCTTGTTCAAATTGTGCACAAAGATGTCAAGCTCAAATTCTGATGGGAAAGTGCCTCTGTGAAGGAAGATTGTTACAAGTATTTATAAAAACATTTTTAAAACAAGAAAGAGTATGAAAATAAAGGCAACAGTTCAGTCAATAGGCATTTTTGTTTTAATTTGATTTTAAAAAAACCCACAAACAAACAATATAGGCCAAAAACATGTTCGTAATAGTATATTATAAATCAAAGGAATTGAATTATGTCTAACATGGGAGTGTCTATATACACATTATTACGTACAAATACACACGTTTTTTATTTGTGCTATACGTGTAATAGGGCCAATGCAAGCACATTGCAGGCCATGTCGATCTTTTGGTAAGATTTCATATTACCGGAGCTACTTTTCTGGCGGGTCTGGTAAACTTCTTACAGGCCCCTCTTTCTTTTTGTATTGAAAATGTCTATTACCAGACCACTCACTAGCTGAAAAGTGATGAGAGGTGGCGTGAAGTAAGCAAACTAGGCTCGTGTCCCTAAGAGAAGCGGGCTCATATCCATAGGAGGGCCTACAGCTCACACTTAAGTGGTCCGGCAATCTTCCTGGGGGTGCCATCTGTGCGCTACCACGACGCAATTCGCAATGTGCACGCAATTACATGTATTATATAGACTCAGCCGTCCAACATACCCAAGTCTGTATCCTTTGCCAAGATTGATCTCCACTTGCGTGCCTAGAGGGATTACCCTGACTTCATACACAACAACAGGTCTTGTGAACTGAATCAAGTCGATGTTGAGTTCCTGAGGGGGGCAGAATCCAGAATCATAATAAAATCATTATCAATCAATATCATCAATACAATACATGTGCAGGTGATGTAGTGTAGTGAGTATAGTACCATCATGTTTGATGTGTCATGAGATGAATACAGGGCCCTATGAAATAGGCTAAGAAAAAGGTGCATTCTCTCAAACTCAAACCTCAGTCAGTTAAACTAGATCTGATAGGCCTAGATCTACATAACAATAACATGGTTGACTTGACAAAAAGGCTTCTTTAAAAAAGCGTATTATATTACATTTTCTGCACCACATTACATTACCATGAATATGACCATACCACTGTTTGCCTACCAAACGTAGGTGACACTATTGACTATACTACAAGTATTGTACACTTATGGGACACATCGTCGAATTTTGAGGTCTGTTGGCAAGACATTCATTCAAAATAATAATAAAAAACAAAAATACTGAAACTGAAATGAGTACACCACACTCACACTACAATTATAATCCTAACCAAACTTAAAGCTTTATACTGTATACTAATGAAATGGGACTCAGGTTGAAATTTACCCCAGGCCCAAGCAAATGCAGGAGGCATCTTTGTACTTTGAGTTTGAATCTGTTGAGATACTTTTTACTTCCATTCGTCCGATTCGGACACCGAAGGCCGAAGACACAAAATAAAAATTACTGGACTTCTTGCCCACCAACGGAAAGTAGAAACTAAATTAGGCCTACAACTAAATCACTCTTAACAAACGGAGGTGCGTCCTCACGAAAGAAAGTCCACTATGATAAAAGCGGTAAAAGAAAGATCTACGTACCTTTTTAGCTTGATCATGGTAAAAAGCGTCGAAGAAGAGAAGTTTCACGGTTTCTGGAGTTGACGCCATGATTCTTCTCTGAGCCGAGAAGCCGAGAACCGACTGACACGAAGAGTTATTTCCCTTGATAAAATCGTCGTAACAATTTTCATTCTCTTTTCTCCCCTCCCTTTATTAGTATTAGGCCTATCTGATAACAGACAGATGACAGACACAGACAGACAGTGTTAAGTTAGTGAGTGGTAGACAATTCACAATGACCATGTCTTCAGCTTCAAAAAGTGTTTTATCGAGCGTGATTAAAGTAAGTGCTTTTTAATTAGAGATTGAGTCGGCTTTACAATCAAGTTTGTTGCTGGTTTGAGATAAAAAGCAGGAAAGAACATGTCTCTCCTTCCTTCTTGTTGAAATATCAGCCACTGTAAACTGTAATAATCCCTTGGCCCTATGTTGATCTTTGGACTCCAGCATTCTTATTCTCATTCATACGTTTTTTTAGGCTATAGCCTATAGAGGTCTAGTAATAGATCTAGATAAAGCAGGAAAGAACACGTAAAAGTCTCTCCTTCCTTCTTGATGATATATCAGCCACTGTAAACTGTACTAATCCCTAGGCCCTATGTTGATCTTTGAACCCCAGCATTCTTATTCTCATTCATACGTTTTTTATAGAGGTCTAGTAATACATCTAGATAATCTAGATAGGCCTAAACATATTTCTAATGCAGGTGCTTTTGTTTCTCTCCAGGCAGTGTCCTCAAGTCAAAGGCAACTGTCCACAAGCTGTTCTTACTATGCTCTTGAACATTCCAAGCATTTCCCAGTTCAGGGAAATGGCATGCTGCCTCCCAAGACATTTGAGAACAAAGTGGCATTTGTCACTGGTGGGGCCACCGGTCTAGGTAAAGGATTAGCGAAAGACCTCTCAGGTTTGGGAGCAACTGTGGCCATTGCCAGTAGGTAAGTGTGCATTATTTATTAGCTATTTCAATTTATAAATATATAAGTGTGTTTTGTTGTGTGTTCATTTCTTCTTCTATTTAAAATGCTTTTTACCTTACTGACAAAATTACAGATTGTACGTATCATGAAATATATTATATTGTTCCATCCCAGTTTACACTCTTTAAATTTAACATCTTAATCTGTCTATTCTATTTTTATTTTTTTTTAGATTGATATGAGCTTTCGCCATGAAAATGTATATATCTGGGGCGAGTTGTTCATTATTATTATGTTTGACTGGTGGCTGATCAGAGTTTTTGGATAGATAATCATTCATTCACTATATATACATCACCATTCTCTTGAAACTTTGTTTGTTGCCCGCACTGCTTGATGGACTACATCTCACCTGTCTTGCAATTGATAGTTGATATAATTATCAGATAATCTTAACAACTGGAAAATCCTTTTGATACTGAACCAGTGACAGAACAGACAATACACATAGAGATGAAGCTGCACATACAATATGGAATACATCACTTTATAACTTATTCATCACTTATTTATTGAAGATGTTGATGATTGATTGAGGGGAGGCCTACATGGCAGGCATGGCTCTTGTAACACAACTCACACAACATTAAAGTAGAGTAATTGGGATAGAGATGAAAAGACAAACAATTTTGTGTTATCAAGGAGGGCTGTCATATTACTTGAGTGGTATCTGTTTGATTTGATTAAAAAGTAAAAGTTCTTCAGTGTGTTTTAATGCTGGTATTTTCAATTTGAATTTGTATCTCAAATTATTTGTTTTTTTCAATCTCCTCTTTTTTAGGAGTGTTGAAAGACTGAAAGAGACAGCAGAGGAAATTGAGAGCGAAACTGGGAACAAGGTAATAGAGCCTTTCTTTCCATTTTGGGAAGGGGGGAAACTTCAAATCCGAACAAACAAAACATTAATGCTAAAATAGATTATTTTTAACTTTTGCCATATTATTGGCTGATTTCAAGGCATGTGCCCTAAATGGCAAAATTGTGAACACCTGTTCATCAGAAGTATAGGCTACAGTATAAAGTATAATGATGTAGGTCAAACATTTACACTAGTCATGTGATCCATAGCCAACTCTTCGTTCTCCTCCACAATGTAGGGCCTATTCAAGGAAGAAAATATAATAATAATAATAATAATAACGAAGGGCATTTGTATAGCGTCTATCCCCACTACATGGGCTCTAGGCGCTCCATACACAAACTAACAT
>JAUELK010223994.1:5507-30018 GCA_031471215.1 Gastropteron pacificum | reverse complement strand
AACAACATACATGTATACTCCTGCCTGCATAGGATAACATCAAAGTAAATAAAGAAACCATCCCCTAAACAACATACATGTATACTCCTGCCTGCATAGGATAACATCAAAGTAAATACAGAATCTATCCCCTTAACAACATACATGTATACTCCTGCCTGCATAGGATAACATCAAAGTAAATAAAGAAACTATCCACTAAACAACATACGTGTGTACTCCTGCCTGCATAGGAGGCCATGGCAATGGGACACGATGTGGCAGCTCCCTAGGTGTCACCAGTTGGCGTGAATCATTGACCATGTCAGTGAGGGCTACAGTGGACGTCGTTGCTGATGGTGACTCTACTGGCATACTGGAGGTCTTTGCCTCAATCCCATGTTTCGGGGGCCTTGAGGTCAACTATACACAGACTGTGGAGGTAATGACAGCCAAAACTTGTGAAATTGTTCTTTGCCTCAGTCTCAGATTTTTCTGATTTACCATCATAATTCTTGTTTTACTGAGATTTAGCTTTTATAGTCCATATTGTTTTAGAAGGTATGTACAGAAAAGCAATCTAAAAAAAAAGAAAAAGAGAGATAATAACAGAGATGCTGCCTTGTTTTTTTTATTGTTTTTTTTAAATACATGTACAGTTCTCTTCATATCAGAAAACAGGCACATACTTAAATATATATTCTTTCTCAACAATGTCTTTATAAAACATTTCAATTGCCTCAGAGGTATGTGGTGTCTGCAGACCTGCGAGTCGTTTAGTTTCAAAGCATGTTGCCCTGACATTTTTAATGACATTCCTCTATTTTGTTCAACTATGCATGGGAAGCACAGGTGTTGATAAAGCCTATTTTGTAGGCATAGTGACAATCTTAACTGGGCCTACATTTATTTTGCTATATTTAGAACATATAATTGATTGGTTGATTCTATCCATCAGGTGACTGTCATAGACAAGGATCGAGGAATTCAGTGCCAGTCTGTCAATGATCCCCACATCAGGACTTTTGATGGAGTGTAAGACTTGTTTTACCTTTACTAAGCTTGCAAATACTCCTTGTTACATGTTGTTGTTTTCCTCTCTATCATTACATCAGCACGTCCATTACAAAAGACACACACAAATATTGTACATCTTGTTTGATGTGTACTTTGATCTTTTTTCAAGTATCATATGTTTTGTCATGCATTCTATCTGTGTTTATTTCGCTGACAACATTTGAAAGACTACTAGCAATTTGGTACTGAGTTTTGTCATCTGAACATATGAACGTATAAACTGTGCTTCCATTCTTTGGAAAACACAACGTTAATCATTTCTCTTTGACACTGTTTTTTCATTTGATGTTGACATCTGACAAAGCATTAGATAACCTCACTCATTGGCGCACCCATTTAGGACACCACAAATATCTTGACATTTTCCCCAGGTCTTATGACAACTTCAAAGAGGGAGAATTTGTCCTATACCGACACACAACCCTGCCATACGCAGTGCATGCCTTCTTTAGACGATGCAATGGAGAGGTTGCCTCCTGTAACTGTGCTGTTGCCGTTCGTGTGGAGGATGATGTAGTGGTTATTGACCGATGTGGACCTTCTCCACGTAAAGGCTTTGTCCCAATTGACGTGACCATGTATGTCAATGACCAGGTGGATTCTGGATTCAGAGTTCTGCAGTTTGACCATGGCAATCAGTATCAGGTACCTCTCAAGTTTGTTTCATTCTTTGTTTAGATCAGTGAGAGTGACAGCTTTACCAGTACAGTATCCACCTTAGTATTTCTTAGTGACAGACAGCAACAGCCTATCACACAACACCAATCACCAATCCTTCTTACTTACTAGAAACAATTACATCAGTTGACACTATTCCCGCTTTGTACCTTTTTGCAGTGTAGTAAAGTGTCGATGGTAGGAAAATAAATAACTTAGGTTGTTATCTATTACGCTGTGCATAGATAAAGAGCGGGACTGCATGTGCGTTCTTCATAATCACCATCAGCCTTGAGAGGTAGATAAATCCACGTTGTGGAGAACAGTCAAACGTTCGTGTATCCGACATAACGTTCTTATATCTGGAGTAAAAATAGATAAAGAACTTTGGTAGACCAAATTTTTCTCATATCTAAAGTTCTTATAAGCCGCGGGTACTGTATTTCAGATATGTGGTGTTGACCATTTTGGGGGAAAGAAAATATGATATTCTATATCAACTATTAATTGAAAATCAATATCCATAATTATTCAACTATGCACCCTCAGGTCTTATTTTGGTATGTTAAGAGAGTTCTGTGTTGGAGTACTGACACAAACGAAAATGACAGAATAGTTGTTTGAAATGCAGGCTGAAAACAATTATTATATTTTGAATATGACCATCATACCTGTCATCACTACTTGGTACAGCTTGACTTTTCTAATCCAAGCCTTAGTATATCTTAGGATATTGTTGTACATATGACACATAACCTATCACATGCAGAAACCTAACGGATACCAAAACTTGTTCACAGATCATTCTTCCCACTGGAACAACTGTGGTTATTGAAAAAAGTCAAATTAGATCGGCACAATTTTTGAATGTCTGGATCACTGCATCATCTGCGGACTTTGGACAAACTCAAGGTTATTACAGCTTTTTTTCCCAACATCATTGTGTTTGAATAGGAAACTTAAATGCTTACAGTGCACGTTATTTAATATGAAACAAAAATATGGCTAACCAAAACTATGAATGCTTCATTTCGCATACTTTTCATCCTATGGTTATAGTATTTGCCTGAATGAAGACAAAAGAATTTGACGATTAATCTTTTTTTTGTTGCTGCAATTCCAACTTGAACATATATTGTTGTTTCTCAATACCAAATGTGAATACACCTTTTGACATTCATGATTTTTTTCCATGTTACTAGAATCCTTTCACCCTAAGTATTTAGTGTAAAGGTGTATTAAATGTGTAGTAATCTGTCATCATACCTGTGATTATCCGATCACTCGTTTGTCCAAATAGGTCTCTGTGGTTATTTTGATGAGGACACGTCAAATGACTTGTTCGACCTTGATGGAAACAGTCTGGAAGTCCCTGGAGCAAGCCAGCAAACCAAGTTTTCTGATTACTGGAGGTAAATACAGTTAACTTTACTTTTATAGTGAAAGCTAGTGGTCTTCATTTGAAATTAAGATTGTTGTTTCAAATAAGACTTTTGTCATTGTTATTTCATTTGAGTTGAATATGAAGACAATTCCAAAACAGTCTACAATTGTGTCCTTTTTTACCCTTTCAAAATGACAATAATCAATATATAAATGCTACATCTTGAAAATATAAACTGTTTCTGATATATGTTGTATTTGTGAATGTGATACTTCAGCTTGCTTTACATGAGTCATGAGCCAGTGAATGTAACCTTACACTTCAATTAGGGTGTTGGTTGAGCAGTCTATCTACAATGGACACTGCCCTGAGGAGTTTTTGGAGCCTGTGACAGATGAATACTGCCAATGTTTATCATCTGGAGAACTGAACTGTGGCATCAACCGCTACCAAATCAACTGCAAGAAACAGACTTTAAATTCTGGGGGCTCTATCAAGTTTTGTGAGTTCTTTGATTATCAGAATTTTGACCATGCCATTCCATTTTGAATTTAGTTTGATTGGTATTAGTCTTTTTAATATTCCAATTGGAAATCAATACTTCTGTTCAGCATAATGTGTAACATCTGTATTTGAATGTTAAACATAAATTATGTGAATAACAGTTTTTCACGGTTTCCTCCCTTTAAATGATATACATCAATTTTATTGACCATAAAACCTGCTTTGGTTTCACTTTTCATGAGCATTTCCCTCGCATATCAATTTGAATATTACATGATGATAAACAAATATGTTCTCTCAATAGATGTGGATGAGACCGATAAGCTACTCGCTGCTGCCCTGAGACCTGAGCATTGCTTTGATCCAGTTGTAGACCCTATTGAGTTTGAATTTGATCGCAATTATACCTATACCTTCAAGGTCAGGCTGTAATTCTTTTCTCTTTTTATCAACATATGTAAAAGGCAGTATTTTCATCACTTTCAAGTTCACTACTGAACAAACAATGTAGTTGCAAATTAGAGACAATTGTCAGAAAAAAAACACAGATTTTCTTTTGATGTTTTACAAAGAAGATTCCCCCTCACCTCCTATAATATCTGTTTGAAATATGGATACATTAACTAAAAATAAAACATGATTTTAGCATTTTTCTTTTTATGAAGGACCACTTTTTTTCCCTTCCATATTGCCTAGTAAATTTCCTCTATGGCTGTTCACATAATCTTGAATGAATGAATATAATCTTTATTGTCCAATTTGGCACATTATTTTAGTGTGATACACAATTACAACACAGTTTACAAATGTATTTTCATTCCATCAATTTACTGTCTATGATCACATATCATTTGAACACCTTTAACGTTTCTAATATGAACCTTATAGGATGTGCTGTGGCCAACTGAGTCTGGCCTTGAGGAGGATCAGGTGAGAGACCTGTGCATGGAGACTGTCTACAACTCTACCCTCATTGCTTTTGGCTGCGGCACCAACTTCACCATTGACATTGACCAGTCAGTCGAATTTTGTGTTGCTGACATCAAGGTAATCATCACTTTTCGTATCAGTCTTAATAAGTGAGATGCTATTGCTTGAGTCAGTCGAATTTTGTGTTGCTGACATCAAGGCAATCATCACTTTTCGTATCAGTCTTAATGAGTGAGATGCTATTGCATACGAAATCCAAACCCTTGAAACATTAACATGAATCAAGTTTCCAAGATTCAGAAAAAGAGATACAAAAGTTGGAAAATGTTATTTCAGATGTTGTGCATTACTGTCATAACTTACCCCTTTCTTTAGATTCTCTGTGTATGCATGTCTACAATTTATCTCAGTCTGATGAGTACCATTAGTAAAGTTGTTTTTCTGGTGAGCTCACTATTGATATTGATGTATGATAGGCACAAAATACAAGTTAAGAGAATGAGCATCACGTAGAGGTATGAGACTGAACAATGTTTCAATCTGTTGTTGTTGAACTTTTGAGACCCCAATCCTGTTTGTGTATCTATATTTTTAATTTACACATCAAAAGCTGTTTGTTATGTAAGCATACCTCTGAAGAAATGGCCTTCAACGATTCACAATGGCAGATGGTGTGGTCAAACACATATTTGTTTTGATATTCCTAAATGTTAAATCTGTAAATGATATTCTGTCTTTAAGAATAGAGAAACAGTTTTACCAGTAATGTGTGTGCATTGATATAATTAAATCTAAACATTCTCCACCAAATTTTGTACACTGATCCTGGTTACTTGACACAAGGACAGAAATTATTGAAATGGTGTCGTCTAGACTAGCTTAGATCCCATTTTTAATGAAGATGAGTTATTTCCTCAGATGACAGATAATGTCGAGTGGACTGTGGCCATGATCACCAATGTCCGTGTTCAGTGTGTGACTCAGATCTACCAACAAGTGGAGAACCAGGTTGTTCCTTTCTGTCCCAATGACTGCAATGGCATTGGCACATGCATTAGTAAGTAACCTGTCTACATTATTTTGTATTTGTATTTTGTAGTTCTTTTGATCCCTTCTGAGGGAAGTTTGCTTTAAGGTTATCGGCTCCACTTTTCGCTGAAGCCATATCCTCTTGTGATAAACACCTGGGTTATTTGCTGAAGGTTTTACCATTAAGTAGATCAAGAGTATTGATTTCACCAAAGCTTTTCACCATTTAGTATTGTGTACAGAACATATTAACATATGTACAATCACACTTATTCTGTCTCTCTCTATACTCCCAGACTACCTGTGCGCCTGTGGTATAGACTATGCAGGCTTTGATTGCTCCATCGATCTGTCTGTGCCGCCCATCCTGGTGGGCATCATTGGAGGTTCGGTATGCGACAGTCTGATCAATGATTGTTCAACTGTGGTCATATATGGCTATACTTTTGCTTCGCCCGTTGGTAACAGAGTTCTTCAGTGCCATTTCCAGAACTTGACAGTAAGTGTTACAGAAGATTGTAAAAACAATTTGTTGACTACAAATATATGAAGTATAAGAGTAAATGTATAGATAGTATTCATCGTAGTGTTTTATCAAGACAATCTTTTGGGCTTTACTACAGTAGCCCCAAATACTGCACAATGAACTACTAGGAGGATACATTGAGTCAAGATGATGTGTTGATGCACAAAAATTTGTTCTTTAGATATAGATTTGCTGATTGAGCTCCACAGATCTTCTTGTATTGCTGCGAAACAAAATTTAAGAAGGCTGTGTGATGAAGAATTCCAGAATTGAGTAGAGAATTATAACCCATCGATATTTCTACTTATGATGAGCTCCTGTCTCTACCAGGTGACTGAGACCACAGTGACTGTGGACACTACCAGCCAGGAATTCACTACAGAGGCTACGTTCCTCAGTTTGGAGTCTGTGAGATGTCAAGTTCCCTCAGTAGGCAGCTGGGCCATCAAAATCAGCAATACAGAGACTGTACTTAGCACACCTGTCTACTTTATTACCTATGACTCGAACTGTAAAGTCTGCACAGAAAATGGTTGTGCAATCAGGGTGAGTTTTATTCTCTACCTTAACTCCATGAGCTTGATTCCTTATTATTCACTGTGATTTTGAACACTCACTCATACATACATACATACATGATACATGATACATGATGTGTTCGGTGGTTGAGACATGTTCACAGGTTAGTTCACCGGTCAGTTGACATCTAAAGGCTGCATCTTGCATTGCAAAGTCTATTGGTAGCATTCAGGGTTATACAATGCTGGGTGATTTGCCCAGTGGGCATCGCGTCTGTTCTTGAAGGCGTTCATCTTAACGTGTATTTTCAGAATTAAAAATATGTCTGTGGTGTTGTCTATTATGCTCTTTAAATGCTCCTTTCATAATTTGTAGATAGTTTAGATTGTCAAAAGATTTGAATACTTGGAACACTCTACAGTTCTACTCTGTTGTTGTTGTTGTGGTTTCATTTAAAAGAATTATATTAACCATACACTTCTGAATTTTCAAGGAAACCACCATATTCAGTCCACCATCTCAATACTATTTTGTCCAACAATCTTTCACTTTTAGCAGTCTACTGTAGTCCGAAATCAAGATGCATTTTCTTTTGGAAATTATGATTTTACTTCACTGCCTGTGTCTATGACTGTGTTTGCAGCTGGGCGTGTGCCTTATAAATGGCAGATGCTATGAGAACGGAGCCATCAACCCCGCAGACAGCTCGCAAGGATGCAATGTAGACAAAAGCCCCACAGCCTGGACTGCTATAGATGGTAGGCCTTTTGAAAGCACTTCAGCACAAACAGTCAGAACATTTCTTATCCTTAACTTTAATATTGATAAATCTTGTTTTTCTTTTGTTTTTCTTTTCTTTTAAAGAAAGACATGAAGTACTGTTTAATGATGATTAGGGCAGCAAAAAGATCATCACATTAATTATTTGTTCAAGCAACTCCATTGGCTCCCGATCAAAACCAGAACCATGTTGAAATTAGGATAAATCTGTTCTAAATCTGAATCAAAGTAAGGCCTCTTGAATATGACATTTGTTTACAGCTCTGATAGAAGTAATAAAAACAGCTCTGACAGAAGTCACATCTTTTTTTTTACTCTATGTTTTTTCTTCTTGTTCATTCTACAGTAACAGAAGTTGTTGTGACAATCACGAGATACATAATTATTCGCATTGAAGGAAACATTCTGATCACAAGTAACCCACTAATCAGCCTTGACGTATTTGGTAACCCAATACTCATTGATGGACCTGAGGGTGGAAATGCTATAAAGTTTGATGGAATTGATGACTATCTGAAGCTCATTGATACATCTGGTAAGTTTCTTTTTGGCAAACAGGTTTATAGACAACACCTTACAAAACTGAAATTATTTGCGTCACAGCCATTACAAAGTAACACTGAAATGAAGGGAAATATGTTTTCATTATCGTAACTCCCACAGAGACTAAAATGATGCTCTCATTTCCTTTTTCTTATTGATATTTGTAACTTTTGAGATCAATGTGTATTCTTCTCATATAAGAATTCTTTAGTTTGAATCTTTCTTTTTCTCTTTCCCATCCTTACCTTGTAGGCTACACTAAGGCAATGTTGAGCAAGAAAATGTATTTGTTATCTACTATCCTAGTGTTCATTATTCTCTCAACTTATTACTACAACTATGTTGCTCCAATGTTTCTTTGAATTAAAACATTAGAAAAATCTTCTTGGTACAGGAACATGCCTTGGTGACTTGTCTAAGTGCCAATTTGGCCTGACAATCAAGTTTGCGTTTGCCATCTATGACTTCAAGAACGACATCTACCTCATGTCTTGTGGTGCCGATTCTAAAGAAACCACAGGCGTATCCATCTGGTGGAAGAGAGACAAGTTAGAAGTCAAGCTGCAAACCCTTACCAAGCAGTGGAAGGTGAGAACGGTTCTGTGGAGTAATATGTATTTGACGAAGGGTATGATATTGTGCTTGACTTATGCCCCTTGGGGAACAAAGGGACATCACTTGTTTTTTGTTTGCTTTGTTTTTTTGCCTTATTCAAATATCTATCCTGGCAGATCAGTTAGTGCTTAGTCTTGTCTCTACCCCTTGAACTTTCAACTTAGTTTAGTCTCCTGCCAGCATAACTCTTAGGTTCATTGAAACTCAAAGCTCATAAGCCCCCGAACCATGACAAGATTGCACTTTCATCGGAAAAGAGTGTAAATACGACTAATTCATAATTGTGATATTGTCTTCTTGTTCTACAACACAGTATGTTTTAAGAGAGCTGCGGGTAAGCTGTGTTAAGCAGATTTCTTTTTCTTCTTGTTCTTGATTTCACAAATCAAAACTAAAATCTCTTTTTACAGGTTAAAACCAAATTCAAGAAGTCTAGCATGGTTGGAGTGTTCGTCCAACTAGAACTCTCCTGGGCAGTGGACCGTGGCCTTGTGCTGCTGTTAAATGGAGAAGAAGTGGACAGGGATGAGAAATTTAGATCAGTCAAGGACAACCTGAAGGCTCCTGGCCTTTGCTACTTGGCGAGACCATTGGTGGAAGGAAAATATGCAGAGATTGCTATTGCTGACCTCAAATATGTATTTGCCTACAGAGAGGTTCTCAGAGAGCTGAATATTGATTTTGGTATGTTGTGGGTTGTTTTAATAATATATAATAGCCCATTTATATAGCACTTTTAACAATGTGTTTTCATGCACATGTTCTTAACAGGATATGAAGTAATTACATCGTAGAAGAATGTGTAAGATGAAACAGTTGTTTTAGGAACAAATATCGCTACCAATACCAGTGACCACGGTGCATGCAATCTTGTAAATTATGCTTTTTTCCTCTCCTGTGGAATCACTGTAATTTAGATTTCTATATACACAAACGATGCTCATATTTAAACACTTTTTTCTTCACACAAAGAAACAATATACAACTCATGTGCACAAGTAATTATAGTAGTACATGTTTCAACTGGTAGTTGTGGAATATTGTTTTAATTACTGGTATTCCACTTTTAGGCTTATGTCAAACTGGGAACATCATGCACTTTTGTTTGTTTCTCACAGAGTTGCCAAAAGTCAAGGAATCTCCATCCATTGATGTAATGGTAAACTCCACTACACAACAAGTCCACTTTGAGTGCTCTACAGATGTTCTAGACAGGACTGATGTTACTTACTTTGTCAATTTCTATTATGGGAGGAAATACTTCATTGATAGGGTGAGACAACACTTTTCTCTGTAATGGCTATGAATAATATTCCTTTCATCTTGTTTTTATTTTAATCATGTAGGGGTCTGAATCAAAGCCTACTTAGATAGGCCTACCTATTTTTGATGAAAAAAAACAACAACAACAATAACCAATCCAGACCTCTATATTCTTTAACTCCCTACAGTGAAGAATGTATGAAATTCAGAATATTTACAGATGTGTTAAAATTGAATGGTTTTATTTTTCAATATCTTGTATTTCATATTTGTTAGGTTTGTGATTAGATTGTCTAATCTATGTGTTCAGAGCCCAACCATTCATGGAAACAAAGTGATGGCCATCTTCACAGAGTCAGAAATCGACATGCTGTTTTTTGACCAGTCAGTGTACTGCTCTGTGTCAGCTTGTATCACTGTAGACTGCAACAACACCCGTGGTCCTGCGAAGGAAAGCAACCATCTTGTAGCCACTGTTGAGGTAATTTGGGTTGGTAGTAATCAATGCTAGCAGTAAAGTTCATTGTCATGTACTTTGTGTACTTTGACCTATGATAAGAATAGGCCTACACATGAATTTCATGATGTTGATTTGTTATTGCTGTTATTTTTAAAAACCCAATCTTCTCAAGAGTTAAAATACTCAGTACAAGATACCAGTGAGGAATGACTCCCTTATCACAGGCTTACTGTACAAAATTCATTTTATTTTCAGACTTGAAGTTCATTGACGGAACCGAACATTTATTATTCATTATTGCTTATACATTGACAATCATGGTAGATTTCACATCTTATTCTGCTGTAAATACATTGTTAAATATTATATGAAGAGGGTTTGAGACTCTCCAGTCCCTCCTTCTCAAACATTACCCCCATCTTCCCTCCACAACTCTCCATTAAAGGTGTCAACGGACAAAGTGGAAGTTTATGAATCAGAGATTGAGTACTTCACAGTGAGGTCCACCCTACCACCACGCCTGTTCTGCCTGTACAATGACAGAGATGTGGACTGTCGCATCTCCATCCACACACACAGAGAAGTGAAGAATCGTGAGGTGACCTGCCCTGGAAATGACTTTCCTATCTCTCAGCTCACCTTCCCCATCTCCGAGGAAGGCCTAGCCCTAGATGGGGCCTGTTCCTCAAGATTGACCATGGTCAATTGGGCTGTGGGCATTCAAGTGGCTGTGATGGGCACCATTGACCAAATCAAAGACCGCGATCAAACCCGGACAGTAGTGGTTACTGCTAGGGTCATTGCTGTGGGGCTTGAGTATGATTCTACCATTGCAGGCTCTGTGAAGGTGAGGCATGAGACTTTATGGGATTTCAGGATGTCTGCTTACTTATGTATTTAATTTTGTTCTCTTTTTCTTTTTTCTCCAAAAGAATGTGAAGCAATTGTTTTAAAGCAAGATTTTAGATGTAGGCACAAGTAGGAGTTTCGTTTATGTTTATTTGGGGTAACACTTCAAATTTGTAAGCATTTTAGAAATGAAGATAGCACTAATAAGATGAATAGGAACATTCTTCTGTCTATGATGCCTAATATAATTGATTGAGAAATCAATGGTGAAATATGAATAATGCATATGTATTTTGAGTAAAAGACTCATTAGTACAAGTACTTGCCAATTTTGTGGGGGGTTCTGTCTATTTCTATTTCCCCTCTATGCATAACAAGTAAATAAGATCACTGTGAATCTCCATATCAGGTGAAAGTGAAAGATCGTGATGGTAAGCCACGCAGATGTAAATCTACTGGAGATCCTCATGTCACAACCTTTGATAAACTGTGAGTAGGGGTTTATTCTAACTATTTATTTCCTTAATGGCCAATTTTGTTGCTGCTCTGTATGTCAACATTGAAAACTGGTAATACATAAGAAAGCACTGTCAAAATGACATTTTGAGAATTCATGGATGGGAACATCGTGTAGGTTTGAGGTCTTATCATTGATCTCAGAAACTATTGGGATTTGATAAACATGTTAACATCTTTAACAACTTTCACTATTCACTTTCCCCTTCTCTAAAAAAACCCTCAAGACATACAGAGAATCCCCATGGATGTTTTTTTTCTTATTTTCACCATCATGACATTGTTATGTATTTATTATCAGAGCTTTGCGTTGAAACATGGTCTGACAATCTCTGTGTTTGCTATTTTTTTCAGGAGATATGACAACTTCTTTGAAGGAGAATTTATATTGTACCGTCACAAGACACTGCCATATGAGGTAAAAAAGTGCACTGTTTCATTAAATGGTATAACTGTTATAAAGATTTGTATTTCAGGACTTGTTATTGGGTAATAGAAGCAGTAAAACATTTCTCTCTCAAGTTTGAAATGTCCAAAGCTTTGTTTGAATCATGAATCTGAATTGTCTCATACTCATGATGAGTATATGTAGAGGGTTGAGTACCAAAAAAAACATTCAAGTGCAACATGTCGTGGATAATGTGATCCATGTTAAGCCTTGAATGAGAAACTTGAATTATTTATTAAATGCTTGACAAAAAAGCAAATAACAGAATCACATTTATGCTATTGTCCACAGATTCGATCTCTGCAGCGTAGTTGCAATGGAAAAGCCTCATGCAACTGTGGTCTCTTGATTCGGTCTGGGGATGATGTAATTCAGTTTGACCGTTGTGGGGCAAACAAAGATCATGGAGGACAGCCATTAGAGCCCACATTGTTCTACAATGGTGGTCTGAACCCAGGCACAAAGATCTTCACCCTCAAAGCTGATGGATACAAGGTGAGGCACACCATTTTGTTGTTGTCTTTGATCATACTGTTTTGTGGGATTCCAATATTCGCTAGCTGGTCCAAACAGTATACTATGTATGATGCTAGTGTGGGCATTTTTCATTTAAACCATTTTTTGTCCCTTCTCAGGGAAATTTGCCTTAGTGTAATGCTGAATGCTCAAGTTAATTTGACTTTGTCTTTAATTAGCAACTTATGCACTGTTTTCTGACAACAGCTTTGGATAAATGAGCAAACTTCCCACACATTTCTATCATTCATACTGTATCCCTCTCATCAGGTGATCCTCCCAACTGGTATGTCTGTGGAAATCCATCCAGGTTCTGTTGGAGGTGTTCTACTGATTGATGTCTTCATTGATGCCTCCGCCTATGACTTTGGTCAAACTGAAGGTATTATGATAATGATGACGATGTCACGATAGTGACAATATTTTCTTCTTCTTCTTCTTCCAATTATGACTGCAGCCTCATATACAGAGGACTTTTGCAATCACGTAATGTGACTCAGTCTGCAATGCTTTTGAGGATATTAAAATACACACACCAGATGTAACAATGTATAAAAGCATGACTTTTTATTCATGAAAATTGAAATTCTTTCTTAAAAAAACTGGTGCATGCTTTTGCTATACATTCATATATACAACAAAGTTTTCTTAAAAGATAAGATATGCAAGTAGTTTGCTCATCATAAGACCTGAGTTTGATCTTTAAGAGGTTGGCATTTGTAGTGTTTTAAAGTTAATTTGGCATACTGTTCCAAAGTCTAATAAGGGAGGGGTAGAAAGAATGTAAATGCGTGTTTTCAAAGCCTAAGGGCTTTTGTTTGCAAGGTGATTATTGATTAGATATAAACAAAAACTAAAAAAATTAGAACAATAATATGATGCAAGTAGAAAACGTCTGTGTCATACAAAAACCAATACCATTACTTTCCAAACTTATGCCTTCATTTACATTTTTTTTTAAAAACAAGAACATCTCAACTGCCCTTTCTGTCAAAAAAGCTAAGCAAAACATAACAGATACCTTGGCTCTTGATATGAAATATTGGGGTGCATTCATATTTTAGAATTTTCATTGTAAAAAGGCTTTGTATTTTTTTGTCTTTATTTTCTCACCTGAGAATCTTATTTTCTAACATGTATTGAATGTGCAAATTTATATTTATGTCAAAGAAAGAAGATTCATTCTAGAGAACAACTAATGACATCTTTTAAGATTTTAGACTGTTTTGACAATTTGCTGATTTGTGAAAACAGTTTATCATTTATCCTGCAAAGGATCAAAGTAACACACGATATGTTCATTTTTTATTAACTCCTGCTCCTATTTGTTGAGATTCATACTGGTCAGAAGAATATCATTTCATATTTCTCTCTTCAAGGTTTGTGTGGTACATACGACAACGATGACAGCAATGATTTCCTCACCATCACAAATGATTTGATCCGCGATGAGAAAGCCTTTGCCCTGTCCTGGAGGTATGTCTACAACAGCAATAACTGATTTACACACATTACTTTTGCACATTATTACACACATAGATTGTCATTCTGTTTTGTTGTGTTTTAGCTTCCTCATTTCTTGCTTGCTAATGTTATTGCTTTATTCTTTTGACTTGACTTTTGCCTCTTGATTCCTTGATTCTTCAGAATGTCCTGAATCATATTTGCAATATGTGTCATTCTCCCACAGAGTCCCTTCAAATGAAAGTTTGTATAACGGAAAGTGCGAGACCACAGCACTGTCAACTCTAACCGGCCAGCTGTCTTGTGACTGTGAGGAAGGCGATATGTTCCCGGTGTGCTCTACTACTGCATCCATCCAGACTTGTGAGGATCCAGATCCACCTGTGGCTGAAGCGACAACCACGAGCAAACAATCAGGTAGCAAGCGCCACTCAAGAAAGAGCTCCAAGGCATCACGGAAGACCAGAGACAGCAAGAGTAGAGGTAACTAAGATGTTTGCAGCTTGGCTTTCAAAACAAACAAAAAACATACACAAGTAAAAGACCTCGTCCCTGCCCCCACTACCACACCCCTTAAAAAGGTTTGATGGAAAAAAGAGAGAAAAGATAATCTTGATCAAGCTAGGTGTTAAATGTCTCTAGAATCACTCACGTCTATTGCATTACTTTAAAATAATTTGTAAAGCTTAAATGAGTAGTGTACAATATATGTAATTTATTAATAATTGTATGCAATGTTATTGTGGTTATTGGTTTCTGACAACTGTAAGCTTTTTTTCTTCTTTCAATAGGTAATCACACACAATGAAAATAAAAGACAAAATGTGACACATTAATATCACATTTCAGACACAGATATCACAGAGGAAGTGGAGACCAGCCCCAAGAGAGAAGATAGCTGTCTGGCAGTTGAGACACCCAACATCTGGGAGTTTGATCCTGCCTATGATCCAAAGGTACTACATTAGAGCTTGAAGAGACCTTAAGCCATGGGGAAACCGTAGCTGTACTACTCTGCCTTTGTGTGTATACTACACATCAGCCATATTAACTCATTCCCTACCATGAGCTGCACTGTGCGGCTTACTGGCAATACCACCAACTACCATGAGCCACATTTTGTGTTACATTGCTGTATGTAAAATAGTGGACACACAAAAACTGCTTGGGCCAACCGGGTAAATTGGCCCGGTAGGGAATGAGTTTAATCAAGGGATTGTTTTCAACAATGTTTTGACTAGCATTGGTGGCGGAAGTGCTTAAATAGAATGTTATACACCTGGTAACTTACACATACTTGTGAAACTTTGGTTCATAACCATCTGGTGTTTATGATAGTTTACTAGAAATGTTTTTAGTGTCAGTCTCTAGCTTTGCTATTGTCATAGGTGTGAAAATAAGATATTTTTTTTGTCCACAGCCGCCAAGCTGGCCTACTCCATCTGACATCACATTAGAACAGGCAACTGGAGTATGCAATGCTATAGTTGAGAGCAGCGCTACCTTCACTGCCTGCCGAGCTCTACTTGGGGAGGCAAGAATAGGAATGTCACTTGAGAACTGCATTGCAGACATACAGGTAAATCAATGATTGAGCGTCCTACTGTGGATTATTTCTTATTTATTTGTCGATATGTCAGTATGTCTCCCAGGAGGTTGAGATGACTTTGAAATGAATCAGATCTATCAGGTTAATTATTAGTAGTGTCTGTAAAGGGCTTTGAGGTTTGGTAAAGTACTTTTATAAAAACTATCCATTGTCTATTGATATTCACTCTTTCCCTTTCACATGCCATATAAAGTAGGTTTCATGTTAACCTGCACAGCTAGCGAGCATTATTTAAGAATTTCACTTTCCCTGTTAATTTTGTATACAGTACTAAACACTGGCAAAGGGAAAAAGTTACATCATACAGTTGAATGTTGATAGCACTTTTATGACATATGATGATGTTTTTTCATGCTTAGGCTTTAATGAGGAAAAATAGTAGTAGATACAAAATTATCTGAGATTACTGTGATTAAAATATCAATGTACAAACATTGATGTTGTTTTCAAGAATGTTGCTTTCTTTTTATTCTTCAATCCCTTTCTTCTTTTATACTGTACAATTCTGTAATCAAATGTCTATGTCAACTACCTTTATTTCTTTCAGCATTAACTTATTGCTTGAAATATCTCGTTACTGCAGTTTACTCCAACCACTCGACATGCTGTTTCAAAAAATATAGAAAAGTGTCAAAGAAATGAACAGATCTTCTCATTACCTTTTTAATTCTAGTTGACAGGAATTCTCATGAACCAAAAAATGAGATACCCATTGTTTGCTCTAACAATGTATTCAATGAAATGCCCTCAGCTGATGGATGATTTGAAATGGGCAATTCAAGTGATCACAGATATCCGTGTGATCTGTTTGATTGAGATAACCATCAATGTGGATTTGTGGATAGTTGATGACACCACTGGAAATGTTGAACTGCCAGACACCATCGATCAAGTTTGCCCCTCAGACTGCTCCGGTCATGGGAACTGTGAAAATGGTAAGACTTGGCTGTCTTGAGGAATTCCCTTCGGAAATGTTTGCGATTTCTTTATTGTTTTCTTCTTTTCAATAGCCCACTCATTTATTTCTTTTTCTCAGCAATCTTTGAAAGGTCTTTTAAAAAATGTCAATTTTTGTTTACTGTTTATGATTTTCTTTATCTTCATTTGCATATGATGACTACATGTCTATTGATTTTCATTTTCTTCTATGATAAATTCTTATATCATTGAGCCTATTGGACTTCTTAAATGTTACATTTGGCATAAAATTGTATTAATATAAAAGTCACCTGAAATTCCATATACCAATCTAACTCATAAAGAATATCACATAATATTGGTACATATGATGTAGGATCTAAATTTATCACTGTATCTCTGTCAGGGTTTTAAAAATGTGTGCATTGCTACCTTTAAACAATCAGCAACATTTATTGCAATGTATTTCGCAAACTTTATTTCTTCTTTCTTAAAAAGCCATTATAAACTTCCTAGGTATCTGTGCCTGTGATGATGCCTGGCTAGGCTTCGACTGCAGCATTCCTTTCAATGAGCCTCCATTCTTGGTTTCCATTGATGGAGGAAACAAACACGACACCAGGGTGGAAACCTGTAATGGCGTTGAAATCTATGGGCTACATTTTGCCAATACAGATCGCCTCACATGTCACATCCAACCTCTTGGGGTGAGATTACAACAGAGTTGACTTTTCTATTCTGTTAGGATTTGTTTTACCAATGCTTTGATAACACACTTCAATCTTCATTTTTTTTTTTTAACTCTTTTTCTATGGCTACAAACTGGTTATATTACCCCCCCCCCCCCCCTCCTCTTTTAACATTCATCCCACATTTTTAAATGCTAGAATACTATACTATGAAGCTGGTGTTTAAAGCAACAATAATTAATGTTTGTATGGTGATCAATCATGTTTTCATATTTGCTTCACCTCCATTTTATAATGATATGTCATGTATCCTTGTTCTGTTTTCTTCTCTTTTTTTCTTCTTTTTTTTGTCCTTACTCAACTAGTCTAATATGATAGTAATGGTGTTTGTCCTTTGCATACCAAGATGACCATGACAGCAGTCTGTGGTCAAGACTTTGTCATCCTTTTGATTGGTTCTATGGTGATTGTGAGACAAATACTGGTCTGAAAATCCTTGTTGCACTTAATGCAATGAGGCTGGTTCTTGGGACCACTTGCATGATGGTGTATTAGGCCTTACACTTTCCTATGTGTAGGCATATGTACGTTTTAGGTTTTTTTAGCTTGAACACTTGTACATGATCTAGGATAGAATATCTATGACTGTGCACTAAATTATCATATTTACTCCAAATTTACTCATTAGAATATTGTGAAACCAATTTACCCTCAATGGGACAATAAAGAATAATCTTGTCCTATCTAATTTTCTAGGACGAGGAGCCTCAGACAGTGCTAGCAGAATTTGCCAGGTCTGACCTGATCAGATGTCCATACACACAAATTGGCGAGTTCCATGTGACTGTCAGCAATAATGGACTCAATGAGAGTGACGCTCTGTACTACACATGCTTTGACTCTGTCTGCCAAGACTGCACAGACTCCCCTTGTGTCGACCGAGTAAGTCGATCAAACCTAATATGGTCATGTCAGAAAGAGTCACTCATAGTGGCTGTACTATGTAGATGTAGATAGTGATATTTCTTAGTTATGTTCTTCTTTAATTTTTGTGTTCTTTTAATTGGCCCCTTTTTGGACTTCTTTCACTTAGCGTGTTTCTTGTTACATAAATGTTTACCTCTTTACCTTGATGCTGCACTTTATGCTCTTTATAATTCAAGTTTAACTGCCATATTGTATACATGTACATGTTTTAGTGACTTGTCTATTCTGTATTAATTGATTGTAATGCGCTTTGAGCATTCATGTGAATGGAAATGCGCAATATAAATGCGATGTATTATTATTTTTACTATTAATTTTAAATGATTTTAAAAAATGTCCCTGTTGATAGATTTTGTATTTGAGTTGTTGTCTGTTTTAGCTCACATTAGATGAATTATGAATATTTTGTCGGCAAATTCCATAGACTATTGACAATGGGGATCAAGTTATTTTTGTATCATTGTTTGTAGCAGTTGGTTAGTACTTAGAGAATGATTACAGTATTTGATTGCATCAACGTTTCAGTACACTATGACAATCACTTTCATCATCTATCTTCTTTACAAAAACAGGCCAATCTTTCAATGGATACCCCATACAATGTTTCCTCTTGAGATATATGACTTTGATGTCAACAAATTTCTGATGCATAATACATTTTTCTTCGAAGACGGATATTTGCCGCATAGGACAACAGTGTTATCAGGATGGCTTCTACAACCCTACTGACCCTGAGCTTGTGTGCAAGCCAGTTTACTCCACCACAGACTGGACTAGAATCACAGGTTAGTAGTTTCTTCTCTACTAACTTACTTAGGCCCATAGCTCAGAGAGGAGCAGAGGCCATCGACGACACCACGCCAGCGCACTGTGTTCTGGGCGGCTCTTGCAACCGCACAGCTGGATCCGTTCTGTTGTAACTCTGTCTCAGTGTTTCGTCTCCAACTGCTGCGAGGCCGGCCTCTCTTCCACTTTCCCTACGGGTTCCAGTCAGGGCTTGGCGTGTGGTGCTGGATGTGGCTTATCTACTTACTATACTGTTTTTGTTTTCTCCGGACAAATTGTCTTTTTCTTTATTGTCTGACAGAATGTTTGTTCTCCTAACTGAAGCTTGCAAAATAGAAGTTACACTACACTGCATTATCACAACAGTCTTTATTTAATTTTTGTTGCTAAATTTTAGAGAATCTACTTCAACACTTTAAACTAGTCAAACAAATTCTGCTGCAGTAATGCATATGTCTTCAAGATTTGTTTCAGCCAACTGCTACAGCATAAATCTGTTTTTGTTGTTGTTATTTAGACAAGAATATAACAATGTAACAATATAACATGTATGTAATGTTCTTGGTTTCTCATAGGTTCTAAAAAGGCATGCAGATGAAGGAGCTGCACATTATGTATCCTATTTATTCTATAGTGACTTCATTGGATTTAGGTGACTACGCTTTTCTTGCAAAATGAGTAGGAACATATTTTTGAACCTTTTGAATCTGACAATTATGATACAAAATGTTTATCCCCCTTTCAGAATTTGGCATTGCTCTCAGTTTTTTTTTAAACTATGACTTGTTTTTTTTCTCTGTGCCCTGACAGTTAATGCTGTTGACGAGACACGCATCACGTTTGTTGAGGTGAACCAGACTGTAGTCATCACCACAGGAGGCATTTTACAAGTTATTGGTACTGTTGCTATAAGTGTCTCAGATAGAAACCGCAACGCACTTGTGTGTGGTGGACAAGGTGGCTTCGATTTGACTCCAGTGCTTGCACCTTGCATGCTTGATATGGACACTTGTCGACTAGGCTGGACAATCACCTTCAGTGTCAAGTTTGATGAGTTGATCGATGGCGGGTACCTCTTTAACAGCTGTGGAGGCATTGCTGATTACACTGGCTTGGCTGTTTACTACAAGTGAGTTTGTTGGTTTGGGTTCTTATACAAGTTCCTATTTACTTTAGTTATGTTTGTATGCTTATACATATTTTGTCAACTTCTAAAGTCTTTTTGATGCTACCCATTTTCCTGAGAAAAATAGATTTCTTTGTTGTTGTTTTTCTCAAGTATGTGAAAAAGAGTGATTGTTATTGAAGCCCTATCAAGACATGCTGTTATAGAATTCTGAAAACACATATTGAAACTTCATTGCATCAAGACTGTCAAAAGATCAAAACATACCTACATTTTGTTTATGACTAAATAAATGTTGATGTGAATAACCATGCTTGAAATATGTCTGAGTTTATACATATAACTTGCGATGTTACAAATTTCTAAGAAAATAAGCTCCAATTTTCAATGATCTTCAAGTTGCTGGTCTCTCACTCTACTCTTCCACACACTTATGTAACATCCCCCTCCCCCCCCATCCGACACAAAAAATACACATGAAGGCGGAACCGTATGTACTTTGTTGTGAGTACAAGTACTCAGGAATGGAAAGAGTACACTCGAGAAGTGGATACAGATGGGTGGCATGATTATCAAATCTCGTGGAGTGCTCAAACAGGTCTCAAGGTAAGATACACACAGCAGAGGTAATGTGGTTTAGATAATGCACTAGGTATGAGTTATGCACTCTTCAAGTGGTCTTCAGAGCCATGGCAACCTAGATCTGCATCCTGGGACTGGAGGACTTTAAAACTGGTCTTTTATTCATGTTAATGTGCAATGCAGTCACAAGACCCCTCTGGACCAGACAGCATAAGTAAAAAGCATTGCTTTTGATCCAGTGTGCATAGATATCTTGACACAGATAATGTTGTATGTTTCATCACAAATGTCATAATTCCTCATTAGATGTGATGTTGTTTTTAATATGGATTAGATGGCAATTTTGGAAGTGAAAAATTACATGTGAACAAAAAAAGAAACAACAGCTTGCCTTTCACTTTGACATCTTATAATTTTCTCTTGTTCAGTCATTTTCTTTATAAACACATGATATTATCTTTGACTACATTCAACTTCTTGAAATTCCCCAGCTTTACATTGATCAGAGCTTAGAGTTCAGCAAGGAAAGACCCAAAACCCGAAAGTATCCTGTTACCAGTCGTAAACAGTGTGATTTCACTGTGGGAGTTCCGTATCCCCCTGACATCAACACCTACCTCAAGTTTGAGGTGGAGATCATCCACATTGTTTACGCAGAGAAAGAATTGCAAGATGACTTGGGCATTGTGCCAGGTAAGCATATCTCAGTTTTCTACCCTATTAAAGCAGGGGTTTACTCTACTTTCTACAGTTTAAAAAAAAAAAGAAGGGATTTACTGCTACTTGTTTCATTTAACATATACATTTTTTTTTGGACACTGGAGAGGATAACCTAATGCAGCATTTCAAAAACATTTTAAAGATATTGGCATTTGTGTTGGGGGGGGGGGGGATTATAGAGATCCACATAGGAGGAAAGTATAGCTGATTGTCACTACTGATTTGTTTTTTTCCCTCTAATCTAAGGGTTCCCAACTCTAAATGAGAAACCAACACTCCAGATCAATGAGGACAAGGACTCTGGCAAAGTAAACTTCACATGCGAGTTTACTCCTCTGACAGGGGATGGCTACTTCTACTTTATTTCCTTTTTGAAAAATGACGTGCCAATCGTCTCAAACCAAGTAAGCACAGACTCACCTGCACTCAGCGAAGATGACTCAGACTTGGATGATTTGACCTTTGGTGACAAAGTAAGCACAGTTTTGTTATGAACTCCAATTCAATAAACTGAAACCTATCTTCATTCCTTTATTGGGTGAGCACTGTTTCTACACTCATTTGTTCAGTAGATACACTTGATAAATTACTATTATTATTATTAAAAATAGCACTTGTGTAGCGCTTTTCCCCGCTCTACAGCAAGCTCAAGAATTAAGATGTTACAACCTGGAGACAGTGTCGAAAAAATATTAGAGGAAGATCACATCACTTTGTGAAAGATCAGAGATCTATTTTGTTTCCATTCAAATACAGTCTCTTATCATGAGTCATTCTTGGGGTCATGAACTAAAAAGAATTTACAACTGGTTGATAACAATGTGTTTCTAATACCAATCGATGCCCTCCCACTTTGAACATGGGTGAAATTATATTTCACACTTTCATCGACTTCTTGTTGTTTTCACTGCAGCTGATGTTGCTTCTGTCAAGGTAACTTCTTTCTGTTTGTATTCATTATTAAGATCCGTCTTTCTAAAGTGTATGAAAATTGATTGTGTATAAATATTGTTCTTCACAGCTTTCATGCTCTGTGTTTGTGTGCAAGCTATGTCCTAGCAATGGAGGAGAGAAGAAAACCAGTGACTACATTATTGTGAACATTGAGGTAAGATTTCCCTGTGGCCCCTTAAACATTCAAATACTTTGTACATTGAAGATGAGAGTAACAGAGGATACAGTGGACATATGCCATTTTCATTACATCGGCTATTTATTCAAAGTTGTTCTTATATTGGTCTCAATTTCCACACATTTTGGCATAAGTAGCATTCTTTAAAGAAAAATCATAACTTGGCAGCATGAGTAGACACAATTATTAAAGAGAACAAACTTTGATTTTATCAGATAAACACTTCAACCACTTCTCTAATAAAATATAAACAACACCATTGCAAGCATGATTTGAGACAATACACTATATGAATTCGGTTATCAAGGTCTTTGGTCAGTTTAAGGAAACATGAACACAGCACATGATCAAACTGAACAACAGGCTTCATGATATTCAAATATTATAAAATAACAGAATTAAGTACACTGATTTATATACAATCATAACTACTTTGTGCACCAGATTGAAACTCGTCAGTTGACCATCCGTGAGGGAGGCTTTGGCGACATCTTTGTAATCAGTGGAGTTCCTCCCAGACTCCTCTGTCCTCCTGGTAGCAGAGACTTCTGTGATGTACGCATTGTCGCAAAGATCAGAGCTGGCAGGGACAACCTCTGCCCAGACCAAAGAGACATTCCACAGGTGAGATACTTTCAACCCATTTTTGTTTGTATATGTGTGGCAATTAATTGTGAGTATGTATGAATTTAAGTGGCTACATTGTCCTTTTTTTTTCAGGCTTTGTTGCTGTGGTTACAGATTTCATTGGCCACTTTGTCTCTTTTTTTTATCTTTTAGGATGTGTTACTCAAGTGAAAGAGATATGTAGGTACATAATCCGCTTTTTTCTTTCAGGCTGTTTTACGCAAGTAAAAGAGTTCAGTATCTTTTTTGTTGCATTTTTCTTTCAGGCTCTGTTGCTCAAGTAAAAGAGTTTAGTATCTTCATTGTCTCTTTTTTCTTCCAGGCTGTGTTGCACTGATTAAAATTATTGATGGCCTCATTGTTCTTGTTTTTTTCTTTCAGGGCTTGTTCTTGTGGTTAATGATTCATTTGATTGCATTGTCCCATTTTTCTTTCAGGCTGTGTTGCTCTGGCAAGAGGATGATCGTAGTGCAGCTTTCTGTGGAGTGACAGTGTCAACTTGGCAGCGCACCCGGACCATCAGGGTGAAGGGAGTTGTGGATGGTCTCAAAGATGGAGACCAGAAGAGAACAGTGGACCTCACTGTGGCTATCAATTCCACGCTCATCGACTTCACACAGACTGTGTCACTTGGATATGTTGAGGTACTGTTGTTGTTGTTGTTATTGTTGTTGTTGTTGTTGTTGTTGTGATCAGGCACAAGCTATGAGTTATTCACTCTTCATGTGGTCTAATAGACCTACAGAGTCATGGCAGTCTAGCTCTGCAACCTGGGACTTCAGGGCCTTCAAATTGGCCCCTTGTTCATACAATTGTGCAATGCAGTCACAAGACCCGCAGATAACTGCTATGTGCATGCAATGCAGTCATTGCAAAAGTCCTCTATTATGAGGCTGCAGTCATATATGGAAGAAGAAGAAGAGTTGGTACTGCCTATGTTAATGCAACATTTGGGACATTTATGGTTACAGCCATGATTTAGGACTGAACATCATTTTCTGTAGCCCTCGTGCTTGAACTTGTGTGAAAGATTACATAAAGTTAACCATAGATGTTGAGGTATGACTTTGCCTTGTTGTTTCCTAATAGCCCTTGTCTGTCTAAACAATCAATGATGTGTAAAAACAAAAATCTAAAAAATATCAAGGAAGTGTACAGCCCTAGAGAGATCCATCAACTGCATCCCACTCCTTCTGTCATGAGAAATCTTTACCCTAGGGGGGGGGGGGGGGGGGGGGGGGGGGGGGGGGGGGGGGGGGGGGGGGGGGGGGGGGGG
>JAUELK010223884.1:1946-19082 GCA_031471215.1 Gastropteron pacificum | reverse complement strand
TTGATGATTTCTTCAATTGCTTCGTGACTTGTTCTGTTCAGAGTGTTGACATCATAGAAGGTGGTCTGTATTTCTTGAGGCATTTTACTCAGCCAGTGAGGGTCTGTCTCCGGAATGTCCAAAGATGTTCTTTGACAGGGATTCTCAATGGTCGGTACCACTGGTTGTACTGGATTTGCCATTGTGAAGAATGCCAGTTGACTTAATAAAACTAAATTGTACACATTGAAGGTTTTGAGCATTGTGGGAAACATTGTTAGTTGTGAGACGATGTTCAGTTGTAGATAATACTTCTGTCTTGACTTGGCGATCAAACCTTTCGATTTGATGTAGGACCATGGCCTGTCAGCTTTTATAGGGAATTCTCCAGTAGTGCTCATGCCACTTTGTATGGAGTTTCCACTCCTTTACACACATGGGAGGACACCGATACTGAAAGTTCGCCCCGAGAGTTCCTATTTGTAGCCGGGGGGGACACCGTCATACTATCTTACGGTCTTCTGTCGTCTTTTTTTATGTTTCACTAATTGTGACGTTGTCTATAGTAAGGCACCGGAGAACGGACGATTGTTGCAGATTAGTAATAGTATCAATGCTGATACTTAAAAATCCACTTTTTTAAGCTTGGGGTCCGGGAATCTCCTCCCGATTGGAAACTACCGGGTTATTTTGTCCCAACGGATTGGCTACTGACGTCTTATAACCCACACCGTACTTAACTGTAATTAACCTTATTACAACCAGAGGAACACACATTGACATTTTGTTTCAAGGAATCCTGTACTTTAATGTTGTGCAGTTTACGGCTACAATTTCAGCCAAAAGCCTTGTATCTGAATCATTTTTTAAATCTAGCTCTCATGCCAAGATACTGTCGAGTCGAAAGTGGGCCAGACAACGATATCCGTGTATTCCACGCTCGCCTGCTCTCGGTGGGAATTCCTCCTTACCGGGGTCAAGGGGATTCCTCTGACCTACTTCACAGAAATTCTTGTTTTGTGTTGATGTACGGTTTCACACATTGGTTTAACTCGTTTGGTCTCCGAGCGTTTGACCTGGGTTCCAATCCCATTGATTAATTCTGGACTTGGTTCGTGTAGACAGTTTTTGCAATCCACCCGGTCTTATAGGCCAGAGACGTGAATATATCGTTCTGCCCTCTTGAATAACCTAGTTTCGGCGATCGGGGCATAACATTCAACTCTATTTCAATTTAGTACTTTTTAAAAGCCATAAACAAGGGCACCCTCACACACATGCCTACATTCACTCTAATGTATAGTATGATGAGAATTGTTTTTCTTTTGTGTCTGTACCAGATTCCACAGCAAGCTGGTGTGGCAGTCAAGCGGCCTGTGGAGCCTGCAGCATCAGAGGACATAGACGGGGCCAAGAGATTGAAGATAGAAGAGGAGTCTGTCAAACAAGAGTTTGAGTAGGACGTAGGACCATACGGACCTCTCCTGTCTTCTTGGCAGTTCCTCCAAACAAGCAGAAAAGGCTTTTTTTGTCTGGTGTTAAAATTACTGATTTGGTGGCTGCTTGTGTTTGTTAGGGGAGATTTGAGTATTCATGGCCAGTTGTTATGTTGACACATTGCTCTATGTATCCTATTCTATTCATTGTGGTCCACTTCCAGTCGTTCCCTTCCCTGAAGGCTTGTCACATTGACATCATGTGCAGTTTTCTCACAGGCTTGTCCTCCTCTTTGATGGAAATGTGGGGGTATGCTGGGATGGATTTGGCATTGTGCCCAATGTCTAGGTTGAAACTCTTCTTGTTGTGCATGACCTAGCTCTTATCAAGTTCAGTTGCTATTCACTCCCTTTTTGTTTTGTTTGTTATCGCCGTTTGTTGTTTGTTCACTTTTTTTAACAATGGTTTTTATTCCAGTTAGCATACTTTTCTTTTTTTTTTAAGCAAGGAAGTTAGCTTTCACACACTTGACACACATACACACACACAAAGTGCAGATTTAAAACAAATTTACCAAGATATGTGTGGTAGAGAAATTTGCCCCTGATTGGACTTGGAAGCTGGATGAATGATGAAAGCATGGAATGTACTGACTTTTTGAATGGGACTATGTGGTCACTCATATCTAACGGGATGTATGCCAGCTGTATGGAACCGAAGTAGGGAAAGTTATATTACTTACTGCGCCATTTCATTTGATCATGCTGTTTTGTTTTTGTTTTTAAATCTTTATTATCAAACTTGCTTTGTTTATGTAGACCTATCTCTGATGTCGATGGGGCATAAATGACTCTACTTCTGTATATGTTTCTTTTACTTGCACCAGCTCTTACTCTGCATACATTCTCTTGTCTCATAGATAACTAACAATGATAAGCTTACGTCCTATGTGTGGCTCCGTAATGAAAGATAAGTGTTTGCTTCCCATCATATAATGTGGTTGATACTTATTATTTTGTGTACTTGAACATCTGTTTGCTGTACCTAGAGTCGTTGTAAAGTAGAACTAAATCTCTTTCAGCCTTTTTACCACTGTCTCTCGAAACATTTGTTACTCTTGAAAATATCAATTACAGCAGCTAACATCTTGCTTTGAGCTAAAAAAAAAATTCTGCGAGGTTGTTGTCTTTTACTTGAGTATCTGTTGTTATGCTTTTGTATTACTCCAAGCCTTTTAATGGCATATTGCTGATTTCAGAAAATCTTGTGTTGATATGGTTTCTATGGGCATTATCATAACCAAACACTTAAATCCAATGTAGGGCTGTATGGACACTAACTAGTTGTTAATGCAGCAATGTCATCTTGATCGGCATTACTCGTCAGTAGAAGTAGGAAGACAAACAGTTGGATTACATCACAATATCATGTTGACCTTACCATTTTTCAATTCTAAAACGACATGAACAAACGGTGCTCCCCTCAATAAAAATGCTGATTTTCATTTTGCTTGTGGCGCTTCATCATTGTTTGTTACCCCCTCTTTTTTTCTTCTTTTTTTTTTTACAGCTTTTTGGGGGTATTGTTTGCCTGTTAACTGTTAACTTATTAGAAAGATGTTTTTATTTAATGAGACTTCTCACTGGTCTGAATGGGAATGTAGGCAGCAAAGTACATGTTGTGCTTGATTGTTCGTATGTAAATTGTAGGATATTCTTATCATGATGAATGGAGTTGAAATGGTTGAATCTTCTCTTTGTAAAGGGGAAAGCTTTACTGCTTTCCTTTTCTTTTTTCTTTTTTTTTTTGAAACTGTCTTGTGTATGTTTTGACATGTGAAAGTACTAGCCACAGATCCACGGTGTATGAAGATGCCCTACTTCAAACTAATAAAACTAATGTGTATAATGATGAACTCACCTAACAGTTTTTAAACACTTTTATAAAATGGTTGTATGTATGTACATAATACCTTCCATTTTAACACCTTTCCTATTGGAAGTGGAGGCTTCTGATCTATGATTATCACTGCGTTTACCTCTGAACATTGGCTCTGGAGACCTGTGTCCAGGGTTCTTAGGCTACGGCACTAGAGCGTTTCATTTCATGCATGTGTACACACTTTAGTGATGTTTTATTGATGCCTCATCCTCAGTCTACAGCTCTGTTCAGTTGCTGAGAGACTGAGAGAAGATTTTTTTTTTATGTTGTTAAATAACATCACCGTGTCCATCTATCTACTGTAATAATATTACATGTGTAACAGTTTCTGTTGTATTCTTAAGTCTGTGTGTGGAGATTGTTCCCTGCTGATCTGTCATTTGGTGGCTTGAATTGTTTCAAGTCCACGTAGGTCCCCTCCTATTTATTTTTTTAAAACAAGTGTACTATCATTTCATAACCATTCAACATTTCGCTGACACTGACATAGACTAGACCTAGAAACGATCAACAGGCAGCACACATTTACTTACTAGTTGGGTCGGTTAGGTTAGTGATGATCATTTTCAGTAGTTTAAAAAAAATGTTTGTTAGTTTTATTTTGGGAGGAAGAACACTCACTCACTAGGGCTCAATTGTATGAAATGTGCAAAGATGGAGTACTAAAAAAAGACATTCAATTGGCCAGACATCTTAACCTGTACCACTTTCTGTGGGATATTTTTTTCTTCTTCTCAGGATTTCGTAGTTCCAACTGCAATACTGTCGAAGGGTTGTGTCACTTGTTCTTTGATTTTTTTTAAATTGTTGCATTCATGTAGTTAGTATGGCCTACTATCAAGTTTGAAGGAAACATAAACACTGATCTTTGGGAAATTTGTTATATTCAGAAAATATTAAAAAATTAAATGATATATCATTTTGAGCAAAAAATGACATTACCATCCATGTCTTGATCAGCATGCAAATTATGTTTAATTCTTCCAAGCTGACAATATGCACCAGCAATGATGAAACGCCATTGAAATTGGAAGATATTATTACATTTTTCATTTGAGTTTTAATGTAGCAGTACTGAGACTGATGTGTTACAGGTTACATGTCCTGTGCAGAGCTGACAAAGTCAAAATCTTCGTACCTTTCTTTGTTGAAAATTCTCTAAGCCTAAGGATAAGTGCATGTCTTTAATTGTAGCTGTATTTACAGTCCTACACTGTGCTCTTTCCTTGTTGATGTTCTGTAGTGACTGAGAATTCGTTTGTCAAACAAGTTTTGATTCCGAAACTATGGTTGCTAAACTTGTATATTCACACTCTAATTTTCCCAGTCTTTGATGTTTGGTCCAACTAAACAAGACAACATTATACAAACCATGATCTATGTATTCACCTTTGCCTTTTTCAAAAAAGTAGGTGCACATCGTATTCTTGGATATGTTCTTTTCTCCTCTGTATTGTCTCTGACGGCTTAACCTTCCCAGGGGATGTGTTTTCTGGTCAGATTCATGAAACCGCACATCATGCGAGAAGTAGTACTTGTACTTTTGCAGTATGTTCTCTATGACAATTCACTCACATTTATTTTTTCCTCTCTTGATTGTGTTCTGTTTTCAAGATACACACACTTAGTTGTTCCTCTCGGAACAATGTATTCCATTCTATTCTCAAAACTCCAGACCCTTGTTAGGTCTTACAATCATACACATGTTTCATTTTTCGTTGCTTCAAATTGAATGTCTTGATTTTTTACATTTTGTTTTTGTTTTGCTTCCCATGTTATTACAGTTGTATTGTAAATATCATTGAACAATTTTGTGAGCCTAGTTTTGTGTGATACTTTAGCGAATCATTATGTGGCCTCTGATTATTGTATCATGTGTATTGAGACTGTTCATCATGATGTTTGTGTTCAGTACCAAGGTCAGATTTGTTTCAGTGTCAGTGTCAGTCTGCGTTCCACCCAGGAGTGGGTACACCTGTACAGAATACACTTGTATGTTTTACCATTTTACCACTCTGTGTTCTGTTACTTTTATTGGAGTGATGGCTGTTCGTTTGTTAGTTTTGTTTGCTTGTTTGTTTGAGTCGGTGGAAATAAATAATGACAATTTATCCATGGCATTGATTTTCCTTACTTTGCAATTTAGAGTTGGTTTTCAACATCTTCAACTTCAACAATAATGTATAGATAAAATCCTTAAGTACATACCTGTAGTTTTTAGAATATGAGTATGAGGGTACACACACATGTATGTTTAACAATTAATTGAAGGAAATTTGGCAGGGTCATTACAAGTACAGGGTACTTTCGTTTCAATTTAAAACCTATTTCAAATCATTTGAATTTGATTGGAACGTGGAACGATCGTCTCTTCTTAGATGCGGTGACCAAAAATTAAAAAAATTAGGCCTGATACTTATTTTTAAAAGTTTATTTTCACAGAAATGCATTCCTTCCGATAGTCGTAGTCATTAAATAATATTGTGAAAGTAAACAACATGAATTGACTTAATTATGATAATATCACAAATAACATTAACAAGGGATAGTAACAAGATTACATTTATTGTGTAGGCCTGGTTTATTATGATAGTGGAGTTGCTGCTGCTGACTATACGAATACGAAGCCCTCTTCCACTAGACTTAAACTTAGACTTGGACCACATTCACTCTCACTCACAGGCTTAGCTAGCACTAAGAAAACAGTCGGTGTACATTGTATCGGTACCTTGTGTTTGCAATTGTAAGTCTACTATTTAATATACTTGTCAATGTCATATAGCCTTCCTCCATACTTTACCACAAACAAACACCTATGGTAAGTTCACGCACCCAATTACATTAATTCATTACATTTACATCATCCTCATACCACCATGTAATTTGTAATGTAAATGAAAAAACAGTAGTAGTACATGTATATAGCATCATGCCATCAATACAAAATGCAATGTACGTTACATACTTCAATATAGTCTTGGTATGGTAATGACCCTGCCACCCTCGATGGTAGGCCCTAGGAAAGAAACAAATTGTTATGGCATGGTATTAATATTATATGCTATGCCGTTTGGGGGGAAAAAACAACCCTTCCATGACCTTGGTAATGATAATAATTAATATGCCTATCCTCCTAGAATTGTTCACAACCGCTGAGAGTCGCACTGGTTTGTGTTTTAGTTTTGTACATCATGTAGGCCTCTGCGACTCTACAGTACCATTGTGTAGTTGAGTTGAAGCTAGGTTTCCATACGTCTGTAATGCGTAAACAACCTTTACATGGAAATTCAAGTGCTATGTTTCTGTTTCCATACGTCCGTAATCGTAATGCATAATACGTGATCACGAACACCAAAACACAATATTATAGGTGGGCCTTTGTTCATTAAACAGATTGAGTTTGGTAAATTGTTAAATTAGGAAAAGATTGTCTTGTCGTCCTTCACTTTGTTTTTCTGGTGTTCATAACATTTGCACTTAACAGTTAACATGCTGTTACTGTTACTGATATAACATTCGTTATGTTAGTATTGTGCTTACTAAATTAATACTAATCTCTAACTTCTGTTTGACCTGAGTACACCTGGCAACCTGAATGGACTTTAATAATAATAATTTACTACATGAGAAAAAAAGGAGAAAAACCCAACCTACCAAGAAATAAAATTACGAATCACCTAATAACACAACCAGATAAAATATTGGACAAACAAAACAACGCTAGCATAGCAACACACAAAGAAGAAAACACATACACACACATCTCCTACAGGGTGAACCACCGCCACAGTGCTGTAAAGTGTAAAGCACTTTGACTTTGAGCTCGAGCGAGATTAAGCGCTAAATAAATCGGCTATTCTATTATAATTTGTGCTCTCATAGTCATTGCATTGCAATAATGCAATACAAGATGGCTGCAACTTCACCGGAATAGTGAAACAGTACAACAAAGCTTTGGCTATTCCGGTGACATGAATGTTGAGAATCACTGATTTAAATTACCGATACAGAGTTGTTCCTGCCTCCTGTGTGCGGCGAGCGCCCGTGTGCGTGTGTGTGTGTGTGTGTGCACAAAAAAACTAGGAAAAAAAAGAGGTGGGAGTGGGGGGCATTTTATGAGAAAAATCCACATATGTGAGATCGCTATTCAGAGTACGCTATCCAGGTATACCGCCGGAAAAGTCACTATTTCCTTGACATGTCATCGAAATAGTCAAAGCTTTATACTGTTTCACTAATATAGTTAAAGGTTTTACTACTACTACTACTAGCCTATTCTAAAAAGATTAACTGTAAAACAAATGTTATTTGAATGCACCCAATTTTCATTTATCCGCGGCAGACTTACCCCTAAAAACGTACAAAAAAACACAACAAAACTGCGATATTCAGTGCTGATGGTGAGGGTGGAGATTAGAGAACTTTGATTTAATTAAGCTTTAATCCGATGCAATGTCAAAAAGTAATGTACGAGTGATGTGTATTTTTATAATTTTTAAGCGAGCAGTAAATCATCAAAAAGTCGAAACAAATATATCGTACCCAGTGCTGCCATCTATGATAGGCAGTACTTCCACTTCCTTAGTGACCACCGGAAGTAAACGTTGCCTCTAGCGACAGTAATCACATCGGCAACTCGAGAGAGAAGACCCTGCCTTTCCAAGTTGGTGTTAGTGGAGACAGCCTTGTCTTCATTTCTTTTTAAAGGTAGGATGGCTGTTGCTGCACATGAAGCGATGCCGGCTACGGCTACTCTAGCAAGTCGGGAGGTCCCTCCGGATTGTCCACCATCGGTTGTGAATCCCAATCCAGACATGGAAATTACTTACACTGGAAACACTGGAAATGATATGGGCATTTCTACGATGGGTTATCGTTCTGCCAAGTATAACCCATCAGAATGGCATGAAAGCAATTATGCCAAATACTATCAGTCTTTTGTGGATCGAGACCATGCTGAGAGAGCCATTCATGAGTCAAAACGAACATGCAAAGAAACACTAGAGACAACAAACAAGACCCAGTCAGAGGCCACCAAGAAGCTTGCAGAGAGTGCCAAGAACATTGAATTCTGGAAGTTCGAGCTAAACAGAGAGATTCAAGTAAGTTTATCCACAAGTCTATGTCCTATTAGATGTTGAGATAATATTCTCAGTCTCAGTGTAGCTCTTTTTGAGATAAATCACTAAATCATTCAAGCAGATTTTATGATGAGGATATGATGTGGTACTGAAAAGGTTTTCTTGTAATGATTATTTATTATGTCAAGAGACATGTAGTAGTTATAGCTTTGAAACACAGTGCTATCATTTTTTGTTAGCATTATGCTTTTTCACATCATGTCACACTGTGTTATCAGCACATCACCGTGAGGCTAAGGATAAACATTTAACTTCAGATATTTGTTTGAAGTAGGCCTACTTAAATAAATTGAATTTGAAAAGATGAAAATAATGGAAATTGTAAAAACAAACAATGGAGAAAGTGTGTTTCTTAGTAGGCCTATTATTAGGCGACAAAGGTTTTAGAAAATAGGCTTACAACATTGAGTATTACTTCGAGTTGCTGGTAAGGTTAGGAGTTGAATAAAGCATTCCAGTCATGGACTTATTCAAATGACTGTGATGTAGCTAACAACAATCAACAAAATGTCAACATGCAAATGAGTACTTGTATAATTTAGCTAACAAATGTTAAAGGTATCTACTTTGAGAACTAACATTAAAAGAACTATACTTGTGCTAAATGTTTGAAAATGTGTTGTTACAGGACGTCATTGATGAAACAGACCTAGTGCTTGCCCAAAAGAAGCGCCTTGAGAATGCCCTCCGCGCCACAGAAGTCCCCCTGCATATTGCAACAGACAACCTCAACTGTCGTGCAAGGCGCCAGGGTGTGGATTTGGTGCAAGATGATGTGGAAATTTCTTTATTGAAGGTAATTGACTTTTTTGTTTTATTTGTTATTCAAGAAGTAAGTGGCATCCATCATGTATTATCTGTATGGTAACTGACTGGCAAAACTAAGATTCCCTTATTATTATACACTTATGTTAATAGCTTGAAACTTTGTGTTGTCATGTTTATAAACTGTTTTTGAACATTTCTTTTTTCCTTTTATCAGGAGGTTGAAATCATCAATAATGTTCAAGATTTGCTGAAGAACACAATCAACCAGTGTGAGAAACAAATCAGGTATGTAACAAAATGTACAGAACCAACAGTAGCATTTTGCTGAAGGTAAGGGTTTGGAGGTACTTGCATTATAATGACAGGAATGTTTTCTTTTAATCTATGCATACACTTTCACTTAATTAGGCCTATATTTGATCAAATAATTTTTTATTGAGTTCTGCCAAAAAATCTTTTTTGTTGGTCGTTTCATTTGTTCATTTAAAAGAAATATTGTACGTTTATGTTATTGTTCAGTTTTCTTATGTGTGCGAAAGGAATTATGCCTATAGCTTTGTGGTTGTGTGAGTGCTGTATCTGAGTCTGAGGGCATGTGTACCAGTATTTGTGCATCAATCTATTGTTTTGTCTGAAAACCCTAGAATAAAACACTTGACTTGTCTTGACTTATTAATTATGCTGGAATAGGCTTACTCATCATTGCCAATTTAAGGTCAGACAGTCATACAAGTTCATAAGAATAGGACTGGCATTGTCTGACAAGAGTGAATAACTCTTTGGCAGGGAATAGCAACAACAACATAGCTTGCTATTGTAAAAGTAAAATCAACATTTTTATGGTTGATAAGATGTTTGTTCAATGAGATGATGTGATTGACATTAGATAATGTTCAATGCTTGTCATCATTTCTGTTTTGTAGATTGAACAGAGATGCCAAGCAAAACTTGGAGATGGACTGGAGTGACAAGAAAGAAGCCCTTGAAATTGAAACTAAGAGTGGCTCCCTTCGTAACCACCACACCAACAAGCAGTTCCATGATGGAGCAGCGAAATTTGAGGAAATGTGAGGGATAGGATTTTAAAAGATTGAATAGTCACACAATCACTATTTCTTTCATTAAAAAAAACTAAAACTCAAGAATCAAGTTAAAATCGTAGCTTCAGACATAGCGTATGTTCTTCAGTTACTCAAATATTTGTTGATGATAAGTTATGCACCGTCATTTTACAACTCTTTTTTTTAAAATGCATTTTTGGATTTTCCTATACATGAACCAGGAGAATTCTTTATGAACTTTAGGCACCATATGATTATCATAAAAGAGATTCATTTGCTACTTTTAAGATTAGGTTGAGATTTGCTTCATTCTATTTTTCAAAGTAAGGTTTAGATCAAGTTGGTCTGCAAAAGTAAAATGTTCAGTTCCTTAGTCTAATCAGTAGAGTAGATTTAAGGTGCCAAATAGCTCTCCCACTTTGTTTGATAGGGTTCATAAAACAGTAGCCACATTTATTTATTTCACCCAAACTAATGAAATTGTCTCTTTTTTTTTCTTTATCACATGCAGCCAATCCACTCCTGAATCTTGGGCTCAGTTCACCCACGACAACATTGCCCGGGCTGAGCATGAACGTATGGCCAGCATACAGCTACGTACTCTTGTGGACAATGTGCTGGAGGATACGTCCCGTGACATGCGTGAGCAGGCCGACCAGGTCGATGTCAACTTCAACAAGAGGCTCACCGAGATGGATGATGCCAAGACCAAGTTGGAGGAGAATCTCAACAAGGTTGGTTTTTGATCCTCCGAATGCATTCTAGTTTGAATCCACTGCTGCTTTATGATCAATATGATTGATTAAACTGAACAAAAGGTTTGGAGAAGAATTGATCATGTACTCAATCATTTTCGCATTACAAATTATGAAAAGGATGGATTAAATGAGAACTTCAAACAAAAAGTGAATCATGACAAAAAAAGAGGTATCATTAGGATAAACTGATAAACTATGATAACTACAACAATTTATTATTCACTTTATCGTTCACATAGACTTTGTTCCACATTGTTTGGATTAATGGATATTTTCATGGAATGATTGTTGTATTTCATTCTACAACACCAAGCCTTGGAAGTTGTTTTTATTATTAACATTAAGCAATGTAATAGACATTTTATTTTGTGTTATACTCATTACACCAATGCATCAGGTCATAGAAGAAGTACTGGATGAATGTGCTTGGTTTAAAATGTGACAAAATTGTTATAAAAATCTGCATAAACTTGTTAACCTTTGGTCTGGTTCAGCTGAATAGAAAAATAAGTATAACTACCTAATGTAATAATAATAACACAGCCCTTTGTTCCACAAGGAATCAAGAGGCATACGTCAAAGTAAGTCACTGTAATAATAGTCATAACCTACACCAACATGTATTTTGTGCTGTGCCCAGGTGGTGAAGCAGATCAAGGACCAGGAGCAGAATATCACAGACTTGGAGAAAGCCATTCGCGACAAGGAGGATCCTCTCAAGGTGGCCCAGACTCGTCTCTACAACCGGACCTACAGGCCCGGAGTAGAGCTGTGCCGAGATCCTTCTCAATACCAGTATGTTGCTTGTTGTTGTTACATCATGAGTATTGATTACCATAACTACTACTATTATTATTTTTACTACTATAATAATCTATATTTCACTTTACTGTAACTGAATAGCTTACATAGTTACACTTGTCATCAAAAAGTCCTTTGACTTTGACATTTCTAAATGATAAATGATAATGGTTTATTTCTATAGCTCACGAATCCACCTAAAGTGCTACTCTAAGGCTGATTTCTAGTACTGATGGACTGATGAAGCGAGAAGAAATGTGTAAAATTCTATACGTTACTACAATAAACTATATAATAAACTGTCCACTTTACTTCTCAGCTTGGTGGGTGAAGTGAATGAGATCAACCAGTCCATCGATGCCTTGAAGCAGAAGCTGAACGAGGCCCAGAACTCCCACAAGGACCTCCAGGACAACCGTATGGCCCTGGAGAGGGAGATCTCCAACAAGAAGAACAGCATCTTCATTGACCGCGACAAATGCCTGACTACAAGGAACAGGTTCCCCTCACGCACCAAGCTCCAAGGCTACCAATAGACAGTGCCCATACCAAGGCCTTTCCATTCTCTACAATGTTCATTTCAATGTTTTGTAAATCAAGTCATCATGGTGATACTTCTTAACTCATGAATGGAACCCATCTTGTGATAACTCTTTTGAGACAGCATTATTGCAATTATTTAATGTGTTAAAAAAACAACAACCAACTAACTGGTTCATAGAGGAAGTTTGAAATGCCACGTGTATTTGTGTTGTACAATTTTCAAGCCATGAACCAAAGGGAGATGAAAAAATATTTTTGCTTTAGGTAGGCCTTTACCCATTTTATACGGTTTTATATGCAATATGCTATGCAAAGATTTCCAATTTCCAGCCCCTCTCATTTCTGCTTCTCTTGTTCAGTTGTGTTTAATATATAGATAAATGCAACTTTACAAGTCTATTTCATCATTTTAGAATGGTATCAGTATTAAATCTTTGTTTATACAATGTTCTTTTGATGAAAGTGTGTAAATGATCTCTAGATCTGTTGCTTTACCAATCGTCAACCTGTGAATCACTGTTCTGTTGTTCTTTTTTCCTTTTTTTAAATGTGTAGAGTGACCTTGTAGTCCTCTACACAAAATGTCAGTCGTCAAATTATCCATTTGCTTTGTAAACCTTTGTCTGATTGAGAAAATTAAAAGGTGAAAAAACACAATGTATAACTTCTTTCTATTTTGTAGTGTTCAAGTGTGTTGAAAAATTACAGAGATTTGTTGTGTATTCAGAGTAAATGTCAATGTAGTCGCAGACCTTTGAGAGTTGTATGTGAAGGAATAAGTTAAGTTGAACTATATTAGCTTAGTTATTTAACTTCATACATTCAATCTACACATTTGTACAGTTAACAATCAAGTTTTCTTTGTTTTTACATGCTTTATTCAACATCAAGACAATCAGTCAAGTCCTTCAAGATGATTCAATGAACACATTAGCAAGGTCAAAGTCAAAATGAGAGAACAAAAAGGTGGTGGCAAAAAGACATGGTTGGCTGAGAAATACAAGAAATGTGATGCAACATCAGATGACACAGTAACAACAGGATTTAGATCTAGGTTCATATTGTCATCCAAGTTCAAAATGCTTGACAATTACAACATGGCTAACTAGGCTGTACAAACTAGTGAAGAATGTCACAACACGGATTGACAGCTGGTGTGATAAAATTAAATAGCGTACAATATTCCTCCTAAACAACAGACAACTGGACTGCCAACTGGACTGAAAAGTGGAAAGTTAAACACTGTATTATAAAGAAGAAAAAAGGAAAATCCACCTGTGCAACCACTGAAAATCAGATCTACACTGTTACAAGGTAGCTCTGGTATGATACAATAGAGATGTGTAACAAGACCTGATGCACAATGAAACAATCAAGATCCCATGGAGGGACCCAGTGACAACAGGAATGGACAAAACCTCATAGTGCTTACAACACAACCTTATCATACTGGTATTATCATCATTGTTCTTAAATCAAACATGGAAAAGAAACAGATGGGGTTTGATATTTTTTGTCTTTTATCTAGACATACTAAGCTTGTTCTTGTACATGACAGCCACCACCACATTATGGACAAAGAACAAGGATCAAATCTCGAAGAGATAAACTTGAATTTGGTCCTTACAACAATGGTATGATAAACAGAAATGGCTTGAAATGAAAATATACACAAGTAGGTTTCCAGGTAAAATAAAAAAACAAGTCCCATAAAAAGGTGAGCTCAGAATCTCCTGACATTGCTGGTGGTCATGTTAAAGCGTCCGTCACCCTGTCGACTGATGCTGCCCTGCACCATGACGGGGGGCCCTGACAGGGCAGGTTGGGCAATGAACACAGGACCCGAGGTCATTCCGCTGGCCATCATCGGCCCCTGCTGCATGGTGTAGCTGGCCCCACCCGGCTGAGACATGACCACACCGCCACTCTCCCAGCTCTCTCCCTGGGCCACAGTACTGATGCCTGCCTGGCTCCAGCCACTGTCCATCTTGCGGTCCACAGGGCCGTTCCAGGTGGAGGAGACACCGCCAGACCCTCGGCTGGATCCTACACAATGGAATCAAAGTGAGCAATAATAAGACTTGATTTAAGACATGAAATTAGGCTTGAAATGGATAGAATGTGAGTGCATCCGCTGACTGTGATGGATTGAAGGGTGAGAAATTATTCCAACTAATTGAAAGCTTTGAAAAGCACCATTGAGCACTACTGGTGGATTCCGGTGCTATATAAAGTAATTATTAATACCATACACAGAAATGTTGACTCTGAATCACTATTAGTCTCTGACATAAACACTAAAACATCCACTGGACAATGAAGAATTGAAACTAGAAAAATGTAATGTGGACTAAAAAGTGGAACATGATGGGGGTGCTGTAAGAAAAGGCATATGCTATGAAAAGTTGACACCCTACCCAGGTGTTAGGCCTACCATAACACGTCAAAATGGATCCCTGACAAAGTCATGTGGACTAAGGTGCGCTGGTTTGGAAATGACAATTTCTTTTTTTACCCCCTGTAACATTTTCGGAACACGACATACTGCAAAGGTTAACTAGACAGGTATTGGAAGTAGTATACATTGATTTAAAACGGTAAAGACAATTGAGCAAATGACTACGCTGAAAATGCGCCTGAATATAAAAAAATGCTACCATTGAGCAAACGACTACCATAAAAATGCGACCGAAAACAGAATACAGCCAAGCACTCATACAACTGCCACCATCAAAAGTTTACCTCTTTCAGATTTCCATTCAGAACGGGATGACTCGTGCCTTGGTGGTCCACGCCCCGATTCCCTTCCCGAAGTCCTCTCCCGGGACGACCTGGTCTCACGACCCCCTCGTTCCTCACGGTAGGTGCTGCGGTGCTCATCACTGCGCCTGGTATACTCTCGCTCTCCTCTCGTCTCACGGTCTCTTCCTCCCCGCTCTCTCTCTTCATACCTGGGACAGAAGATATTGACATTCAAAATACTACGGAGGTAATCAAGTCAAAAGATCATTAAAACCGTATCTGTCATTTGTGTGCCTGCCTGGGATAACCGCGGTTATTTATTAATTTCCCATGTTTCAATTGTTTCTAAATCTACAGGATCTGCTCTTTAAGCCCCTTTTTACAGATTTCAATTATCTCTATTGGTTATTTTTTAAAGGTGCCAACCCATAAAACCCATGAACTGAGAAAAACAGTGTTAAAGATTGACAAACATTTTCAACAGGAATAAGAGACAAAAACAATGCAAATTCATGTATAAACAATAAATTTGTTTATTAAATGAAAAGGTGTAGATCTCAGATTCTAGAGGGTTTTCTTCAATTCTCTTCACACCATGTACTCTGATCTTGAGTTATATCTAGATCTAGATAGTCTAGATCTAATACCAGAGTACTCTTGTTGCCTCGACTATGTGACGGACGAGCCACTAACTAAGACTAAAACAAAGAGTATGTCCACGATCTATCTAGATCTATCGATTCCATTAAATCTGTATTTCCATTACTATCTTAATGTTTTAATTCATTAAGAATTTATATCCCAAGTATATAATAAGTAAAAAACATATTTTGGATTAGATCTACGTGGCAAACTTCGGCTTGTAATAGTAAACTCTTTGTTAACTCGGATGTATCTGACTCGACTTGGTTCTTCGGCTTTTGAATAAACCGGATGACTTGGAAATTAATTTGCACATAGCAGGTTCTTCTCGCAAAAGAATTTGCTACATTATGGTATACAGTATACAACATACTAAAAACCAACGTGGCGAAGTAGAGTTAGATCTAGATCTAGCGCTCAGCTTTTTACCCGCCGATGGCGGCAGCAATGATCATGAAATTCCCGAATCGGATGACCACACAACAAAAATTAATTAAAAATACTTAGAGCTATCTTTCTTGAGACGAATCTTTAAATGTGTCTCAATGGGTTTCCATCATTTTCTCAATTTCGACCAGGGACACCAAAACTGACTTTGAGAGGCTATATCTCGGAATCTCAAAATGCATCTTAACCGCGGTTATCTATCCCAAGCAGCCACACATTTATCTTTTACACATTAGCACCTCATCAATGAAAAACTGCACTTTCAATTCGCAATTCATTGACCCAGACAAGCCGTGGCAAAGTTGTATTATACTTCATTTATTGCAATGTCTAATTGTCTTCAGTACATCATTTGTACGCCTTTAGTACTTCTTTATTCTTAAAACCAGGTTTAGTAGTCATTGTCAAAGTAGAAAGTAGATTTCATAAACACCATTTACACAATGTGTAGAATAACTTGACAAATGGCAGCACATACAGCATGATTAAAAAAAAGAGATGTGTTGTTGCTGCTATTCACTCTTGTCCGCCAATGCCTGTGTGGATGTGGACAGCAAGAGGCTGCCAAAAAGTGTACTTGATCTAGGTAGTGACTCCCGAAATGAGCCTATGGCATGGCTCGAGTGCCCAACAAAGCCCAGTTTCCGGCTCACCCCTTTTCACAGCACATATATATGTCTATCCTTGTGGAACCCCACCTGAGGGAATGCGATGGCAACCACAACTGGTCAATTGCAGACATCTCTGGGCCAGCTTCTGTCTGACCAGTGGACAAGAAATAACAAGGAGCTGGCACCACATAGGGGAAGGATAATCTCTCATCCACCCTTGGACCCCTCGACACTATTGGGATGCAGCACGCACCGGGGGGGGGGG
>JAUELK010223774.1:7764-19101 GCA_031471215.1 Gastropteron pacificum | reverse complement strand
CACAAACATTGAACACAAGTACAGGCAGCCTGTGAGGCGCAGAAACATGCCTATAGCCGGGTTCCCCTTTTACACCTAGGTGGGGTGAGGAAATGGTGGTAAAAAACTTTCCCACGGGTTTACGGAACTCGCTCTAGTCGGGGCTCGAACCCGAGGTCGTTGGATCCCGAGTCCGGGAAGAGTATGCCAAAAGCCTTTTTTGTTTGTTCGTCTGTGGTATTGTAATGGAGTCTTGCAATGAGTTCGAATGAATCATTCTTACTGTTTGTACTTGGTGCCGGGTCAGCTCTATTATATCCTCTACTACTTCACCTCATGTAGAGAATGTCACCTGTCAGCCTCATACTCATAGTTGTCGATGCTAGCTGCCACAATGGATATCCTCACAATCCTTCTCCACTAGTCTCTGTCCCATCCCTTTCTGATTAGAGAATGTATTGAAGTTATATACTGCAAAACTAATTCTTTTCATCCATTGGGAAGTTTGGAAAATACAATGACATGCTAGGTTACTCATGTTATTGGCAACACCCAGTAGGTGAAATTTACTACTCATTTTAATAGACAGTAGACAGAATAATACAGCGAGAAATTGTTCAGTTTGAAAGTGAAGGTTTGTACAATTGTTTATTCATAGAATTTGTATGGTGTATTTGAGCCTTAGTGTGAATATCTATGCTATGTGTGTTTACCACCATTACCTATGTCTTTTATTTTATTGTAGTCATTTTGTATAGTGTTCCTACTGTGTGTCATGTTGTTGTTGTAGGGATACACACCATTACCTATGTCTTTTATTGTAGTGTTACTACTGTGTGTCATGTTGTTCTTGTAGGGATACACACCATTACCTATGTCTTTTATTGTAGTGTTCCTACTGTGTGTCATGTTGTTCTTGTAAGGATGAATACATGAAAGCATTACTCCATACATGTATATTGTACTAGCCTTTACAAAGATGCCAACTTGTTGATGAATAAAGAAATGTTTGCTCATGTCCGCTTCACAGGTTTCTATTCTTTCTTTTAACATGTTTGGTGAATTTCTGATGTTGTTCTTTAGATCTTTTCAGGCTACCATAAACACCAGTAAAAAAAAAAAGAATCAAAGTGCAAAGTTATATATAAATGACATTGAGAGATTATGAAATAACTGTCTTACCACAACAATGATAAAAGAAGTACAAGAAGGCCTACGTGGAATCTTTCAAAAAGATGACAAGAAGAAATGTCTGAATTCTTGTTTTAATGACGCCTTTATTGTACAAGTACAGTGTAGTTGTAAAAAGATAATGAGCCCTGAACACAAATCAGTTCTAAGGCTGTATAAACGTGACCTTACAAAAACATCTTTTCATTACAGTACAACATACATGGTAGGTCTCATACATGTGCAAATATGGATAGTCAGGAAAAGCAATACAAGTAAAAATGAGTGCCCATTGTTACAATCATAAATAAATCTACATTGTTCCAAACATACTGTAAATTAACATAAGTGTTTTCTGCTGTAGTGAAGAGAGGGAGCGATATAGTTTTCACCGAACAGAAAACCATTTCGATGATCAATGTTACCCGTTTCCTTATCTTAAGTCAAACTATTCTTTAATGTTAATCAATAAGTTCATCAAATTGTGATCCAAACATCAAAAGTGCACAAAATCCTCAACAAATAACTTTGAATAAAGGTTAAATATCTCACAACAGCATCTCTGTCCTAAGCTGTGATAGTGTGGTGAATGAACATATCAATGGCACAATAAATAAATGTTACACAAAGCATGTGGATGGAGGTAAAAATACAACACTTTGCGTGCATCCAATGGCTTTTCGAGTCGATGGGCTGGTAAGAAGACAAACTTCAGTTCTCTCACAGAGAAACAAATCTCAATCATTTGAACATGTCAGAACAAACATTAATGATGAAATAGGAATTCATTAAACATATCAAAATGTACTGCCCAACAAAGGTAAAACAATGTGTCTGCAGTTTGGGGGTTTCCAGGAAAGGGCATGTAACTTACACTATTTTATAACCTTGAAACCATCTTTATAGCAGGACTAGGACAGTATAGGCCTATTCGATTTGAGAGAGGCTACATTAACTATAGTAACTCTGGTCTTGTCAAATCAGGGTTACCATAATTGTACAAAGTTGCCTCCTAGACAGGCCTGCATTTCCTTCAACTTCAAGTCTATCATTCACTCACACAGGTTTCATTCTATACTGACAACTATCAAGTGTAAAAGAAATCATACACTATGAACAAAAAGAAAGAAGTCTGAAGCTTTCATCCTCGAGGTTTAACTTTGGTGCCAGAGCTATCCTTTTGCTTAAATTGAAAATGTTTATTTAGCAAATAGATCTACATATAATCTCATCAACAATGAACACATCTTTCTCTTCTTCAAAGCACCAGAACTGAAGTTCAAGGTCATCAACAGGATAAGCCGTGATAACATTCTACGTTTTTTTAGTTTATAAGTTTACCGTTCCTAGCAACCAGTTTTGTCATATAAGAGACAGAACTTAGGATTAACGTCCCTCTCCGACAGGACAGGTGGAGAGAAACCTCTTATGAACAGAGCTGGACCACAGGGGAATGGATTAACTCTCCTCTCCTCACCAGGAAAAGCAGTCACCAGGAAGTGATAAACAATCTAATGGCAGGAAAGATCAAGGGAAGTGGTAAACATGTTGTCAAGACATGAATAAAAGATCTACCACCAGTACAACAATCAATTCTTGCAGTGCTTGATAGAACACCAGACAAGACAGCTCATACTTAAATAATGTCGGTAGTAACAAAAATGTGTTTTAGGCTTGCTGTAGAGCGGGGGAAAGCGCTATATAATATAAATGTTTTCTATTAATATTATCTATTGCAAATCGTAATTTCTTCCTTTTCCATTCTTTTCGCCCTGCAAAGGGTGTAGATGCACAAAATGTTGCTTAGGGGAGTGAAATAAATAAATGTAAATGCAAGTAAATCTCAAAGTAATTTTTTAAAAAGGTTTAAATATTCAGTCTGTCACACAATGAGTGAATGGATAGAATGTGTACAGCAATGCAGACGTTGATTCAATTTAAGATATTACTGCAAATCGCGCTGAAATACATCATACGAATAATTAAGATAGAGTGGTACATGAAAACAAGGATGCTATATAAGATACCAAAGTCTTACCTACAGGACAATTTGGATTTGTTCCGTACATATGGAAAGTCTTTAAACAATATTCTGTAAAGCGATTGAGCTAGCCGATGAGCAAGGGAATGTGTTTTACAAATGAGAACTATTCCTATTATAATTGAGGTATTAAGCGTAGGTAGAGGATAGGTGGACCCAGGGGTCTAGATCTAGACATCTAGCTCACTGGGTTTGTGTTTTATCCAGGGTGGCGAGAAAGGATACAACTAGGATAGATTATCATAGATTCTAGATCTAGATTAGATCTACAGATTTTTCTAGATCATAGAACTAGAATCTAGATTCTAGATAGACTTCTAAGCTTAAGACCCCGAGGTCCGCCTATCCACTTCCTTAAGCGTAAGAAAACAAAAGCGGATGCTAGTACTAGAGTGGTGACAAGATATAGAAGCACAATGATGGCAAGAAATTACAGCTTGGAAAAGGGATGCACCAAAGCTTAGCTATTTGTAGAAACACAAACCCCAAATCTTGTGCTAAAATCTAAACTCTAGACTACATCAGCATTTACAAACATTTTGTATACTTTAGTAGTCTTCAACATTTATAAATATTGTTAACACAGCCATGGTCATGTTTCGATGTATTGTTTACATTCAATGTAAGTAAACTATGGAATGTTTGTACATGTATTGTGTATCTTCTTTGCTCTCAACAATAAACATTCTGCCAATTGACAATAAAACACAGTATCTACTTTTTTCATGGATCATAAAGAACATAAGAAACAACTTTTCTCACTTCTTAGCCAATAATAGAATGGGTGAATAGAGATGATAAAAAATGTTCACAGCAAGATGCAAAATAGATTTTGTCGTTGGTTCAAAGTTACCAAGACATGATTTTGTACCTACGTTTGGACATGACATTTGTAAAATGTTATATTGTAGGGCAGTAATGAACACATCAACATGATTGGAACAAATCCTTCTCATTTACGTATACCGAGATATGTACAATGGCATTACCAGCAATTATGAAGACAGATGTGTAGGACAACAACTACAGCTACATTCAAAGACAAAAGAAACACAAGTAATTAGAGAGCAACATGAGCTAACCTAAGCTTGACTAACCTAACTAATCAGCAGGCCTTTATTCCACAAGGAATCTAGAGGCATAATGAGGTAAATGACAAGCTTGAAATGACACTTTTGTTTTGTCAAATTTATAATGAACATTTCTTCAATGTAGGGTTGTCATTCCTGTGGCCTTCAGTGAAGTTTTAAACAAAAACCGTTGTATCATACTCACCAATAGAAACCTTTGTATCATACTCACCAATAGAAAACCTTTGCCTGCGACCTAACCATGACGTACATTTTGTGTTTCGATTGCCTTTGAGTATAGCACTACTTAGACTTCCACTATTACTACTGGCACCTTGCAAAATGATGATAATAATAATAATGATAATAATAATAACTTTATTTGAGTGTTTTCCATAAACAACAATATTCCAAAACACTTTACATTTGAATATAAAAATCAGTCTAAAAATACTAAAATGGACATCAATGATCATTAGATGAAGTGGAGAATTCATAACAGGATAGACCATATTCACTTGGAAGTGTAACCAAACAATACTGCTACTACTACAACTACAGGAACATAACATGTCCATTTAAAAACAAATTGTGATCTAAAAGGTTTCAGTGTGAATGTTTTGTAAAACAAGCAGTCAAGAGACATGAATAACAGATCTACCACCAGTACAACAATCAATTTTGTAGTGCTTGATATAACACCAAACAAGGCAGCTCATACTTAAATAATGTCTGGAGTAACAAAAAAAGTGTTTTAGGCTTGCTGTAGAACGGGGAAAGCACTATATAATAAAAATTATAAATGTTTTCTATTATCTAATGCAAATCGTAATTTCTTCCTATTCCATTCTTTTCGCCCTGCAAAGGGTGCAGATGCACAAAATGTTGCTTAGGGGAGTGAAAGAAAGAAATGTACATGCAAGTAATTTTTGAAAAAGGTTTATATATTCAGTCAAGGAAGTAAACTACACAAAGGATTAAATATTGTATAACAGTAAAAGTTTATCACATCATGACAGGCGATATATCTGAACATACAGCAAAGACCCCAAAAAAGTGAAGAAGGGAAGTTACATGAGAGGGGCAGAGGAAGAGAGAAATGAAAGTAGGCGATAAGTACTACAGAGTAACAGCTACACAAACAAAGCCATAAACAGCATTGAACTATGCAAAACCAAATACCTGTTTGATTTTTCAATATTCAAACAACAAAAATGTTTCCCTCATATACATTTTGAATAATTTAATATGCATCGTGAATGGATGGTGGTGACAAAGGCAATGTTAAAGTAACACCACATTTGGAGATAATTCATCTTGCAGCAAACACTATGTTCATGGTGAAAATAAACAAATGCAAATTTGACTATATTCTTCATTCAAATGCAACATAAGAAGAAATCATGTATGAATTGTTACTAAAGTAAAAGAAAAAAAAAGAGCTGATTTACTTTAAGATTGAAAATCTTCTCTATGGACCTTGAATAGTATTACATGAATTTATGCAGAGAATTTCCTATATGAAAAGTGAGCTTTTGTGCAGCATTTCCCTACATAATATTACTTAACTCAAAAAGCCATTTCATACTTCTTGTAAATCTACATGTGTCTGTATGAAAGAAGATGTGGTATAGAGTCAGTGTGGTATACTGGATCTCATTTTACTTCATGTTATCTTCTCTTGTTTCATATTATCTAATATGTAAATACACTGAGTTTGGTACAAGCGGAATGGCATTGTTTTCCTGGCCATGAGTGCCAGGCCAGCTGAAATGATAAAGGAGTACTAGTAATATATGATGATATTGAGCCAATGTATGAACAATGAAGATTCTATGATAATGCTAACTACAAGTTGAAACTAATAGCACCCTTCCCAACATTCTCAATAATTATGTACAAGTCTTTGGATTTGAAATCTGTGAAACATTTGTGGAGCAAAACTTTGTTCACAATGTTATTCAAAGAAATCTCTTCCTTCCATAATGAGTATATGTGAAAATCCTTCCCTTTGAACAAGTAGGAGAATCTTCAAACGATTTGTGTTCAAGGTAGAGCCCAATTAGTAGAAGCAGCCGTTGGGGTGAAAGACAAATCTAAATGTGAAATTTACATCCATGTATTAATGTATTTTATTTTCAATCATGGTATTAATTCAGACATTTACTCTGATTTAATTGTTGCATGAGACTTGAACTGTTATTGTCAAATAATACACACCTTGTTTACAAATAATGCCATGGTCGAAGCCGCATATTGAATTAAGCAGGAAGGCAAATGAATTATCACAATACTGAATATCAGTACGTACAATTGTATATCATACACATCTTCCTTGTGTAGTCAAAGTCAATCATCGTCGCATCTTCGTTGCTGGAATGATCTTGTCAAAATTGAACACAATATTTCAATAACATTGTGATGGACAGTCAGACTCCACTACCTAGCTGCTGCGTGACGTACATCCAGACAAGAGTCTGTTTACTGCTCTAGAATTGAGGATGTCAATGTGAGATGATGAAGGAAGTCTCAAAATGGTCGCAGGTATCGCCTATAACAAACAGTATTGAGGCATCCATCTAGCATGATTTTCTGGTACACTGAACATTTGGATATCAAACTGAATTTGTTAAACTTTCAAAGATATGCACCATGATAACCTTTACTTCAGACCAAGTCTGAGCCAGTTCTGTCCCTTTCTATGTTGCTGACACCTACAAAATAATAGATAGCATTTATACAGCACTTTTCCCGCTCTGCAAGCTAAAAGCGCTTTACATTTACAGCCACTATTACCCTGACAGACCTGATGCATTCCAGAGCTTTCTCAACCTCCTGGGAGGCATACTGGTAGTGTTGCCTTGCTCACCCCAACAAAATCTTTCCCTGTCTATAGTCGGGTTCCCATTTTACACCTGGGTGAGGTGAGAAAGACGTGACAAGATACACCTGGTGTTGGATAAGAAAATACTCTCAAATCCAAAACTAGTTGGCACGGCCGGGGATAGGACCCCAGACCTTTGACTCGAGAGATCAACGCGCTGACCACTTGACCACACGCATGTTTTCCTTGGATCCAGGACTGTGTAATCTTCTAGGTAAAAGTTTAAAAGTTCTTTTGTTGTGTCCATACTTATGTCCAAATGGATTAATAAACTTTATCTTATCTTGTGTGACAGAAAGTGTCACAGCTCAAATCTATATCACATTGATTAACTAAACCTGACAATACAGTGTTTTTCTGTACCCCTCTATCTACCATGTGTATGCCCCTCTATCTTATCACATGCGTGGGCCTGTGTGGATAATTTGTAACTATTGTGACATACACAAAATAGAACAAGTTAGAAGGAGTGCAGGGACGTGGTCTTCAGACTCCTCAGCTTGGGTGGCGTGGACAGGTTCAGGCTGTGGGAGAACTTGGTGGACCGCTCCAGCGCGTGGCCCTCCTGCGGGAAAACATCCTGCTCAGAGATGACCGGAGACACGGGCTCCCCTCCTTCCTCCGCCGCCACCGCGTCAGAGTTCTGCCGCTCCATCAAACTCTTCACGATGCGGGCCACTGCGGGGCCGACGTCCTCGGGCGACGTGCCCGCCGTGTTCAGGCATTCCCAGTCCGACTCGGTCACCCCCACAGGCACCTGGGCGTGGGGAGAGTGAGAGAGAGTGAGAAGGATAATCACATGACCAGTGAAGAATTGCTCACCGTGCTGTGGTCAACTTTGTGAATTCCTTCACAAAAGTTCAAACACCAAGGCTACATACAGTAAAATGATGCGACATACACCTGGTTCTGTCCTAAATCATGGCTGTAACCATAAATGTCCCAAACGTTGCATATTATTAACATAGGCAGTACCAACTCAGTGACTGTATTGCACATAGCAGTTATCTGGTCCTGATGGGTCTTGTGACTGCATTGCACAATTGCATGAACAGGGGGCCATTTTGAAGGCCCTCTAATCCCAGGTTGCAGAGCTAGGTCTGTTAGACCACTTTGAGAGTTAATAGCTTATACCTTGTGCCTGATCGCAGCAACAACAACAACAACCACCAGTGAAGAAAATGGTAATGACCATGAAAGTGATGATGAAGAAGACCTGGATGATGATCATCATCATATTAAGATGGACAATTGAATTAAAAATGAGGAAACTGAGAATGACAAAACGAAAATTAGAATAATAATAGCAATGATGAAGACAATGTTCTGAATGTTGATGATGACGATAACAGTGATATAAAGAAAGTGCATCAGACAATGATGAAGATAATAATCGAGATAACATTGCTGACAACAACTCTGGCAGAAGGGCGTGGCCTGACGACTGACCTGGAACAGCTTGTCTGTGACCTTGAAGTCTCTGATGGTGGACTTCCTCAGACAGTTGACTGGGACAACGATGTGGTCACTCCACACAAACTCCTCCACCTGGTGGGCCGAGCTCAGACCTCCGCCTGAAAACACAGCAACAGCAACAAGAGATGATAATAGCAACGACGATGGTAACAAAATTGTGTGGACAATGGCAGTAATAGTAATAATGAACAATGTAATACAATAATTTTATCATAACCACTACAACCCCTAATATGACTCTCACTACTACCGGTACTACTACTTCTAGTATTATTACTACTCTACTACTACTTTTACTACTACTACTACATACTACTACTACTACTACTACTACTACTACTACTACGACTACTACTGCGACTATTACTACTACTACTACTACTACTACTACTACTACAACTACTACTACTACTACTACTACTGATAATACTCATATCAATACAAATAATACGGGTAAAAGACTACAAGCATAACCACCACTGACCATCAATGAGGACGCAGACAGGGAAGCACCGGCCCACAATGGCGTCCCGATCCCTCACACTGCCCCCACAGAAGATGGTCTTGCCCAGAGAGATCATGGAGAAAGTTCCGTCAGAACATTGGTTGTACAGGTCCGTCATGTCCTGGGGAGGATGATAATGATAATAGCAATAATGATATGTATTTAAAAAATTATAATGATAATAGTAATAGTCAGCTATATATATTTTTAAAATTACAATTATAATAATCAATGCACTTATTATAATAATAAAAATACAAAATATGTAGTAACAAGAATTTTTAAAAAGAATAGAAAAATAATAATAACAACAAAAATAAGATTTATACACCACATTTTTACTACAACGCTTCGTCCTGCAAAATCCAGCTCTTAACACTTTGAGTTCGAAGGATACAGTAGATAACAGTTCATCATGATAGTGATGATCACAACAAAAATGATAATAAGTCAGTGAATCAACATCATGTGGGAGGTAAGTCTGGGGATCTAAAAGATGGAAATGTAGAGAGAGGAAGATGACATTACGGTTTAGAAATTGTTAGTAAAATGAGTCATCAAATGGTGCAAAGTGAAAGGAAAAAGTGTGATGTTGGGTAAGGTTGTTTTCTTTTCTAGAACAGTGTTTTGGGAGGGGAAAAGAGGAGAGTTTAAGTGAGTATTCTAATATGTAGGTCCTTTTTAAATCATAATGGTAAGAATAGTAAAGAGTATTTTCACAGAAGAGATTAAAGACACTTGTCATATCATTCTGAAAAATCGTCATTCTTTTTTAAACATTTCTTGTTACTGTGGTTTTCGGACATCCACATCAAACTGGAGCGGTCCACCATGTTCTCCCACAGCCTGAACACAACACAATGTATTACAAACTGACAACTAAATAAATGTACAGAGTTTGATTTCAGAACCCGTGGCCAAAAGCAGCGCTTCCAATTCCAACAGCAAATTCCAAAAAGTAAGGATTTTTGAAAAGGCCATAAACTGGACCCTGCATGGGTGTAGTAATGGTGATTACGATCAACTGTGGATTTCCTATAAACTCTGGCCTGACTTGATGATGATAAAACCAAAATCAGTGAAGCTAAGTCTAGCAATTAGATACCCAACACAACAAAAGTCAAGAATGAGGATAAAGAATTTATGACCAAATCTAAAGCCAGCTTCACGCTTACACGCCAACATGACATTTCGTAGATACAGATCTGGTGTACTTAGGGAGTTGGCCTTCAACCACAAATACTTTCCTTTGGCATAGTAACTAGCCCCTCCCCATCTTTTTACAGTTTTGCTACATTCACTTTTACTGTGACTATTCCCACTTTGCAATGTTTACATTATACAAGTCAATTAATTCTTCTTTCCATGTACTTCATGCTGCGTATCATCCCCTTTTTTTCTTCTTTTTTTTGCCAAATCTTTTTAGATTTTTACAAGGGAAGGCTGCTAAATAAATAAATGCATTACATGTACTATCATTATTATGATGGAAGAATTGAACAAACTGGCCCATTCTCATGATAGTGATAGTTTGAGTTATAGCCTATAGTTGACTCAGCCTATCTGTGAGCTGGCACATTAGACTTGTAGTCTGCACGGCCATTGAAACACGAGTACCAAGACATGGCTAAACCTGACATTACCCAAAAGACCTGGCCATAACATTAAAGGAGTAAAGGAGTTTGTAGGGCCCTTAAAACACCAGTACAGATTTGATACATGGCTAAATCTGACATTACCAAAAAGACCTGGCCATCACATTAAAGGAGTAAATGAGTTTGTAGGGCCCTTAAAACACCAGTACAGATTTGATACATGGCTAAACCTGACATTACCCAAAAGACCTCGCCATCACATTAAAGGAGTAAATGGGTTTGTAGGGCCCTAAAAACACCAGTACAGATTTGATACATGGCTAAACCTGACATTACCCAAAAGACCTGGCCATCACAATAAAGTAGTAAATGAGTTTGTAGGGCCCGTAAAACATGAGTACAGATTCAATACATGGCTAAACCTGACATTTCCCCAAAGACCTGGCCATCACATTAAAGGAGTAAATGAGTTTGTAGGGCCCTTAAAACACCAGTACAGATTCGACACATGGCTAAATCTAACATTACCCAAAAGACCTAGCCATCACATTAAAGGAGTAAATGAGTTTGTAGGGCCCTTAAAACACCAGTACAGATTCGACACATGGCTAAATCTA
>JAUELK010223663.1:0-19113 GCA_031471215.1 Gastropteron pacificum | reverse complement strand
TACACTTTTCTTAATGAAAATACACTTTTTCAATGTCACAAATACAACTTTTAAGTTTTTGGGGTTGGCATCTCTGGCAATGTGACATTTTAAGGACAATAAAGTTTGATCTTATCTTATCTTATCTTATCTTAGATATGAAATGTGAGCCTTCTCTAAATAGCTGACATAGTAAGAATGGTGATAAGAATAAAGAGCATTTATTATGCGCCATCTCTGAATAACTAACATGGAACGAACAATGATTATAGTGACTTATGCTTCTGGATTCCTTGTGGAACAAAGCGCTGCAATAATAGTTAAGAGCATTCTTTATGATGCGCATTCTCTGAAAGCTGAAATGTTAAGAACAATGAGATAAAGAGCATCATTGATGTGCCTTCACTGAATAGCTGAAATGGTAAGAATCTTACTGTAAAGAGCATTTTATAATCCACCTTCTTTGAATGGCTGCAATGGTAAGAAGAATGATAATAAGAAAAAGCATGTATAGTTATATAGTGCACCTTCTCTGAATAGCTGAAGTGGTCAGAACAATGACAATGATACAGAGCACTTGTAATTTTCCTTTCTCCGACTGGCTGACATGTTAATGGTTGATCTTGATGGTTAAACTGTGATATGTAATTGCCTGTATTTTATATGAAGTTTTAACCACGTTTTGTTTGTCAATTTAATGTGTTTTTATGTACAACACCAAAGCAATGTGGCATTTTTATGGACAATAAAGTTTTATCTTATCTTATCTTATCTTATCTTATCTTGTGTGTCCCCAGGTGTCCAGTCAGATGGCCAGCTGGTGCAGACGTCTGAAGGTCTGATGGCTCAGATGCGTGGCGGAGAGACCCTCTTTGTGCAGGCAGGCTCACAGAACACAGTGGACGAGCACCTCTTGGCCAACCAGTCCCAGCAACAGCTACAGCAGGCCACAGTTACTCCAGCCTCCTCACAGGTAGGCATCAGACAAGCAACCCACTCTTTATTCACTGTCTGAACAGATTTTGGCACTTCATGCCTCTTTTTAGCTTCATAAAAAAGGAAAAGAACTTTGAAGGAAATACAAAGATATACAAACTTTTTATGCACCATTTTTAGAAGGTCTTAATTAGGCAAATTTAAACGCACATTATCGTTGAATTTCCTCTGAATTTCTCTTGTTTCATGGCACTGATATGCCTTTTTTTTGTGAAGAATATGCTGTTAAACCCTAACTGTCCTGTCTTATCCGTTTGGTTTTGGATGGGACACATTTGTACCAGAGACATTTGCATCACCTTTTTGAAACATGGATAATCAGTGTTGACAAATTCAGTCTAGTGACTGTGGAAGGGATATGAATATGATGATGAAATTAGATAAGTGGTACTGAAGAATCAGTCACTTGGTGTTGCCAAGTTTAGTCTTTGGGCTGTAGAAGGGATTTGATGATAAGATTGGTATTGTGCTACTGAAAAATCAATAAATCAGTGTTTCCAAGTTTAGGAAGATGGCTGTAGAAGGGACATGATGATATTGTATGAGTGGTAATTTTTCACCATGGTCCCCAACTTGTCCTCAGATGCTGTCTACAAGCCACCAGCTGCCCGACAGTTTCTTGTCTCAGGTCTCTACCAGTGGGGCAGACAACTTACTCACACAGTCCTCCATGCCACAACAAGACTCGTACCTGCAAACACACTCTGCACACGTGAGTAGAAGACATCAGGTCTATAGATTATTTGATTGTTAGTGACCATGGAGACATTTTCATCATCACTCAATGGACCAACATTGGAAAGAGGATATATGAGACCATCAATAATGATTGTGATGGAGAATTCTAAAACTGGGTAGACCAAATTAACTTGGTTGTGCAGCCGAACAACACAACTACTCAATGAACCACTAACAGGACTGGAAGAAGAGGAAGAACGGATATCTCATAACTACAAACAACTTGTTGAAAAATGTAGCTGTAGCAATGTGACAACTTTTGTATATGTGTGAATGTACAGTCTGTACTCAGTGATTGTTAGTTCCATGTGTTTATACATAGGACTTGAATAAGAGGAAGGAGAGAGAACCACAAAAGCCTTTAACAACATTGTAGTCCTAGGACTTCACCATTCTTTATATTTGTATTGTGTGTGCATGTGTTCAGTTCTGGTCAAATGATGTAGCCACAGAACTGTACCATAAACTAAAGTAGCTTTGGTACTATAAACATTTGTTGTTGTTGTCATAACAATATAGTCCTAGCACTTCAACATGCTTTGTGTGTGTATTCTGTGCGCATGTGCTAAGTTCACATCAAAGTATGTAGCCACTGTACCGTAGCAATCTTTTCCTTGTTTGCTTGTTTATGTAAGTGCTCAGTATGCTATCTATACACACTCTCTTTGGTCCAGAGGTGTCTTGTGGCTGCATTTCACAATTTCATGAACAAGGGGTCATTTTTAAAGTATTCCAGTCCCAGGTTGCAGAGCAAGGCTGCCATAGCTCTCTAGGTCTATCAGACCACTTGAAGAGTGAATAACTCATATGTAGGGCCTGATCGAAACAACACCACCAACAACATACACATTCGTTTGTCTCCAGAACACAATGCTTAGTGGTGACAACATGATGACAGCGTCCTCCAACTCCTTGATGGGCAGACAACAGACTGGCCTGGTCACCTCGGACGCAGGAGACAACACTTTGCTACAGAGCATTCAGTATCAGGTAAGAACCTAGAGATTGAGAGGCATCACAGTACATTCTACTTGTTTGTTTTCTATGGGCGCATTCAACTTGGACAATGCTAGCTCAGTCAAGAACAGGTAGAGAGGATAGATCATGATTTAATGATTGCTTTTTTACCCCTTTTCCCCCCATTTTTTTCTAACTCAGAAAGCTTCTTCCGAGAATGCATGCAAGTGCACAATTGTACAGCCTACGGAAGGAAGTGGTCGAATTACCAAGGAAATTACATTTTATGCATTATTAAACCTTGTGGATTCCAGCTTTCTGAGTTCAGGCCACTCTGTTTTTACTCATTGCATAAAAGTCCTCTCACAAAGTCGCTTTAAGATCACCATTGACTATGTTTCAGACAACGTCCATGTCTGAGGCTGTGAATCCCAATGTGATAGTGCAGTCCATCCAGAGGCTGCAGCACAACCAAGGGATCAAGTCTGAGGAGCAGGAGGGACAGCAGACCTTTGTCACTGTGGATGGCCAGGTGAGCTTGATCAGTCAACACTTTTAGAACAACAAATTGGATCTTTTTATGGTACAAGTAAACACTTACACTGATATTTCCCGAAGATACCACAGGATTTACTGTAAGAACCCTTTAGCTCTTGTTTGTCCACCCTTTTCTCCAGGCAGAACACACCTTTTCACTTTTCATTTGACTTCAGGATACATTGTATGATTAGTACGATGAAATTGTAGTGTTAATGATACTGAAATCTCTTGTTTCTTTATTTGTTTTTGGACAATTTGTGTGCTGTTGTCTTTGTTGTTTATTCCATGCCATAAGACCATGCGCACTTGAAGATCCAATTTGTCTTATTATATACTTCAGCAACTGGCAGTGCAGGCAGTGAGCATCCACCCTGGGTCAGGTGCCACAGAGCTGGGCCTGGTGAAGATCACAGCTGAAGTAGATGAGGACGATGTCAACAAGTTCCCAAGCCTGACAGGGGATGAGCATGGCCGCATGGTGGACATGTCACAACTGGTGAGGCTCTTAGGGAAATGTCACAGCTTTAATAGTAGGATCTTAAGCTTGGTGCAAAAGACTTTGTCATTGTTATGTGCAGACCTGCCAACCACCACGTTTTTTGATCTTGAAAATTACTTTTTGTGTTGAAATTTAAAATAAATTGTGCCACAATCTGTTTAGTGGTAAAAGGTCACTTTTTTGGTTATTATTATATTTATTTTGTTCAATTACTTTTCAGGTTTATTTCTGATCATTTTCACAATTCTTGTTCATAATCTTGTCAGAAAAGATTCATATAGGATTAAGAATTTTCTCCTACAAGTTAAGCCCAAAAGTGGGGGGAAAAATGCATTCCATTCATTGTGAACTGTGTGGTCTACAATATGACCAAGCATTAACCCAACACATTAACTTTTGGCCTGGTAGGATTCAAGCATTAACCCAACGTGTTAACTTTTGGCCTGTCAGGATTCAAGCATTAACCCAACGTGTTATCTTTTGGCCTGTTAGGATTCAAGCATTAACCCAACGCATTAACTTTTGGCCTGTTAGGATTCAAGCATTAACCCACCGCGTTAACTTTTGGCCTGTTAGGATTGAAGACATCTCCTCATTTGTGTATGATTTTCCTCTCCCACAGGACCACCAGTCAGGGCTGGAGGAGGAGGACGGTGATGATCGACCAGGAGGAGAGGAGCCTGAGGAGGTGGACACATCCTCCCTGGTGCCCATCGGAGAGGTGGCCGGTCTGACACAACAGTCCCTGGAGCACCCGGACAGGCAGCATGTCTGTCAGGTCAGTGGGTGGTCTTATTGTGGGATCTAGTGGTTTTTAGTGATCTTTGCCGTCTTGAGTTAAAGGTCCGGGGTTCGAGCCACGGCCATGACGACTCGATTTGGATTTGAGAGTATCCTATTATCTACTTCTTCTTCAGTGATCCAAAGACATATGGGCCTTCGCCCTTCTGTCCAATCCTATTATCTACCAATAGGTGTACATTTCTCACTGTACACAGGTGTAGAAATGGTACCTGATTATAGACATTTAAAGAACTTGTCAGTATGTTGGTGTGGTCGCTGACCAGGCAGACCCACAAGTATGCCTCCCAGGAGGTTGAGAAGGCTTTAGAGTGAATCAGGTCTGTCGGGGTAATAATATTCTGTAAAGCGCATTGAACTAGCCTTTGGGCCAGGGAATGTGCTATACAAATGAGAATTATCATCATTATTGTTTTTTCCCCAGGCCCATGAGTTGTTCACTCTTGTCAGCCAGTGCTAGCCTTAGAAAAGATGCTATACACTCTAGCTGTTCCAGTGGTCCATAGAGACTTCTGGGTGGTACCAACACATATTGCTGAGTTTCCTTCTTAAGTTTTTGAGTGTGTCAGGTCAGTTATTGTTTAGGGAGGAAAAGAAAGAGGGTCAGTTGTTGTTTTGTCCCATGCCGATGAGTTCCTCACTCTTGTCAGCCAGTGCTAGTCTGAGAAACGACACTGTACGCTGTAGCTGTTTCAATGTTCCATAGAGTTAGAGGCTTTTGACTGTTTAATGTGCTCTTTTGGAAGAAAGATCAACAGCGGTGGTCTTTTCTATTCATTCTGCTTTTTGTTTTTTACAGTCTTTTGCATTTTGTTCCCCTTTTGCATGATGCATTTTGTCACAAACTTTTGCAGTTTTAGAGACATGCTGTACACACCTTGTCATTGTAAAGGGACTGGCATCTCGTATCTTTGCATTCTCCAGATCTGCTTCAAGGGATTCAAGCGAGCCACCCACCTACGGGAGCACATGCAGACCCATGGGCCCCCCAAGAAGCCTAAGTCCACCCCTCACAGGTGCAACGTGTGCCAGAAGGCCTTCCAGAAGCCCAGCCAGGTGGAGAGACACATGCGCATACACACAGGTACGTCATATATTGCCAGTCTATCAGTCCCTTTCTTTCTCTACATTTCTAGCCATTACTGCACCAAAGTGGTCTCAGGTGAATGGGCAGCACAGTGGCTGAAAGGGTACCAGTTACATGTTGGACTACTTTCACTAGCAATCACCCTGTGATTGATTTCCTCTGGGGGATTCTAGACATACATTTTTTGAGCAGTTCATATGGCTGTCCACTTATGTCCTATTGGAGACAGGCGTTAAAACAGAAGTCCCACCTCTTTCATGATCTAATTGTGTCACTAGGGGTGTAGAACTCAAGACCTTTAGAGTAAATCTTGTCCCATGCTTACTTTGTTTCTTTGGGATTTCATAATTTGTCTCCGTTGTTCTTTAAATCAACATAATTCATTGCATCCCCAGGAGAACGTCCCTTCACGTGCCAAATCTGTAGCAAGGCCTTCAACCAGAAGAATGCCCTGCAGGTCCACTTGCGCAAGCACAGCGGGGAGAAGCCTCACGTGTGTCCGTACTGCAACAACAGCTTTGGCCAAAGTGGCAACCTGAAGACACACATCAAGCGTGCCCACCACGCCCACATGGTCAGCTCCATGAACCTGGGCCACCCAGACGAGTCAGCGGGTGTGGACAATGGCGATGGCTCATCTTCTGCGGGCATGGGTGTGCCTTCTTCCTCCGTTGTCACGGCAACGGCTGTGGGAGTGCGCGGTGGGGGGGTCATGGAGGGTGGGGAGGAGGGGGTGGTCGGGGTCATGGATTCTGAAGGAATGGATCTCATGGGTCCTCTGTTTGGACAGTAGAGAACGACTCTTTGTTGTACGAGAGGCTCTGTTTATTTATTTCTGGTACACACCTACCATCAAAACAGTAGTGAAAAAAAGTACTCAAGATGTTGCTCTGTCCCCATTGTATGTTGTTTTATTGTTTGATCTTGCATAACAGGTACATTGTACTCAAAAGTTATTGCTTGATCTTCCATGTCAGATACTCAAAAGTTGATGTAATTTTTTTCAGTCTGATATCTCTAAAGTTTGCAAGACCTTTGTTACTTAACAACATTATTCTTCATTATTGAATCTCAACAAGTAAAATGTTATTGAGGCCAGTGAACACGCTTTATTTGAACAATCGTTTCAAATGAACGATGGTAGTGGTCCTGATTGAAACACTTATTGTTTATGTAAAAAAAATAGTGGATAAAGTGAACCAGTTTCATGGGGAAATTATAAAAAATTGAATGCCCAAATGAGTGAATACGAAGAACGAACTGGCCGTGTCACTGTTGCCATGCTGTGAAAATAGAATTCCTTGCCTCAGGCATTGGCAGACAATCCCAGCTCAGCGTTGGCACAGCAAAAAAAAAGAGAGCTCTAGTCTAGGCTTGCCCGCTGTGTTGTACCCCACCCCACCTCCACCCTAGTTCCTCCACTGCCCCTAGGACATCTGTAACAAACCAACTTGGTATTTTCTTGTTGCTTCCCTTGATTTTGGCCAAAATGGTTAAAATTAAAATGAAACTTGGATAAAGTGAACAATTTCTTCTGGTCCCAAAGAGTTCACTTAAAGCGGACTCCACTGTAGTTGGTTTCTGCCTCATGCTTTGTTGGTTTTGTTCTTTCTACTTCTACTTGAATGTTCTGGTTAGTTGGAGTTCCCTTTTGAGGGTTTTTGTGTCTGTACTCCCAACAGACTATGATTTCTTAACAATTGTGACGGAGAGGTGAACAGCTTGTACCCTGTATCAGGTGTTTCTTGTCACCACATAAAGACACAGACAGCAGACTTTACAGATGTGGCGCTTTCATCCAACATCTTGCTCTGTTTCATTTTTAATAATTAATGTCAGATGACTCAGCATTACTTTGATATGTGTGGAAATGTCTGTAAGTTGATATCATTATGATACTACATGTTTGTATTGATCTGTTTTTGTAAGTAACAAGATTCAAAATGGTATGTCAAATGAATCTATATTTTTGTACACGATCTCTACTATTTATTTGATTATTTGTTGCACTGATGATATGACGTAGTAACCTTAAGTCACTTTAACTTTAAGCATTTTGAAACTGTTGGTTCCTCTGTGAGGATGAGAACACAAATTGTTCAGTTTGAAAGCTGTCTTTGTAATTTATTCCCCTGTGTGCATAAGACTATTCAAAGTCTAGCTTTGAGAATTGACGGGGAGTGGGAGGCATTCTCTTTCTTGGAACTTTTCATGTGACTTGGGCATGTAATGCATAGATGTGCACAGCACTCAATGTCTTGCTTTATGTCTTGTGTGCTCGCAGCAGATGACCCATGACTTGCCAGATATTTATTTTGTGAATATGTACAGATGTACTGCTGAGACGAGACCAAAGAAGTATAGTATTATATTAATTATAATATCTTTTTGTACTGACGAATAAACATGATGCAAGAACAACACTGGGTTTTTTTTTCTTCTTTTTTTTTTTTATTTCTTGCTTTTCCTCATTGATAATATTACTCGTCACAAGAATGTTGAAAACAAACAAACGAACAAAAAAACAGAAACAATACTGAAATTTTAAAATTGGCATTTGGATGCATTTAAAAATGTTTATAATAATATTGATGATGACAATGTCAGTCACACACATGATTGTAATTGTAAGTAGAAATGGACACTCACTACATAGCTTGGTACATACATTCCAGCACACAGAATACATGACATGGACTATGATGAGAAGACTTTAGTAAAGACTGCAGACACAAGTTTGTAGGTTACAACCAGTACATGTATGCAGTGGCAGTAGCTTGTGTGGTTATTGTTGGATGGGACTGAACAAAGGGACTTATGCCGACAAAAATACAAACACTTTTAAGAATCAGTGGTTTCAAAGTTATCAGTATCAGCTGTACTTTACATGTTGTATATATAATGGAAAATTAAGAATATCAAAATGTCAATATAAATTCATTATCAACACACCCACACGCATGCGCGCACACTCAAACACACACACACATACACACACACATTCATGAAAGGGGGTGGGGTGGGGATGGTTGAATGAAAAGAGTGGAGGATTAGCTGATAAGAAAGAGAAATAAGAGTGCATTACCAGACTAAGTGTAAAGTAATTTCTGATGTTCACCCTTCATTGATGAGAGAGAGACCTGACAGGGAGAAAAATAGCATTAGTATAGAGATTCAGAGGAATGGATGAGAATGAGAAGGTAAAACTCTTCACAAAATGACCATACTATCACTTGATAAGTAGAAGGGACTACAAATGGTAAGTCTGATGATAAACATAATAAAGCAATGTACAATTACAAGAATTACACATTTTCTTGGATTCATGCAGATAAAAAGAACAGAACAATAAGTGCCTGGCAGGCGCTTTGGATTACAAAATACATTGTTATATTATATTGTGATAGAATATCCAGTAACGAAGCAGCGATGCGGCAGCAGTTGTAAGCAATTACAAACGTGTAATTTGTTTGTAGTTTTTGTTTTCTCACTATTTCTTACTTGACAACAAAACAATGCAACACACACAGGCTCACACCACACAGTGATGTGATAAGAGAAACCATTAACATAATGAATTCCTCAAGGTTTATAAAAGCTAAAAGGGACCTTCAGTTTTCTTTGTATTACACATTAGAACACGAGTACAAGTGGTGGTGGTGGCTTGATAGTAGGCCTGTTACTACATGTATCAGTAAACGGACTTTACACGACATTGCAGCTAATAATAAATGCATGATGTGTACATGTATTCGTAATGCTATGGGACAATTAATTATTTAAAAAATGCATTTCATGTTTTTTTCTTATATCACTTAGAGGTATATGGATACTGTTATGGGATAATGTATGTTAAAAAGACATAGTGTATTAAATTATGCTTTAAAAAAAAGGGAAAACAAGTCTATGTCACTATTCATCCTTTGAAAATACTTGCTAGTGTTATCAAACTAACGAAGAAACTTGTCGATATCTTCCTATGCGGGACATTGGGGGATTTCTCAAGTGTGTGTGTGTGTGTGTGTGTGTGTGTGTGTGTGTGTGTGTAAGTGTGTGTGTGTGTGCGTGTGAAAGAGAGAGAGAGAGAGAGAGCGAGAGAGAGAGAGAGAGAGAGGGAGAGAAAGAGAGGAGGGAGAGAGAGAGAGAGAAAGACAGAGAGACAGAGAGAAGGGGGGGGGGGGGGAATTAATCTGGTAAATACATGTTGTTAACAAAAAATGGATCATGTGGTAGGCTATGTAGGTTTATTGAAGTCTTATTGTTTAGATACATTATGATGGGACTATTGAGGAAGGTTTGGCATTTTCTAATACCGACACTCACAGACTCACGTAGAAGTAAAAGAAGAAGAGGTGGGACCTGCGTTTAACGACCGTCTCTGATAAGACGGGAGGGGACAGCCATGTAAACTGCGGACATGACCCATGTCCCAAATCCTCCAGAGTGCTTCAAACCTGGGGCGCCCGTTTGGAGACTAAACGCGCTGCCAAAACTACGACACCGTATATCTGGAGATGAAGGATCATGGATTAGCAGCTTAGGCATGTGAGTGATTAAATGCATCACCGTCATTTTGGATTTAGCAGAATCTCTTGTCATACGATACAAGAAAAGAAAAGAAGAAATGGTTTGCTGCATTGTCCAGTATATCGCCTGATAGCATAAAACAAAATGCGCTCACAAAATTATGATAAAAGTAAGGGAAAATGGAATCTGCTTTTAAATGGATATTCTGCTTTGAAAACACACACACACGCACACGCACACACACACACACACACACACACACATATACACAAAACCTATCAAAATGACAACATCAACAATAAATAACAACAACAACTCTCGAGAAATGGACATGTCAAGGGATCCAAAGAGCATGTATTCAAATAATGGCTATTTTTTTCCAAGATGAGAATAATCTTATAGGCCTATGCCTACATGTAGTAGAAGTACCAAAGCTAGAGGGTAATCGTATTACAACCATGTAGACTTTAATGTTAAGGTAGCAAGCTTGATTGAATATCGCTAAAACAACTAGATAAGTTTCGATTGGGCCCATGAAACTTTCCCTCCTTGTTTTACATAATATTGTGTATTACAAGGAGAGCATTCTATTTCGAAATGTGTATTTCTTCTTGAACGACAGGTAAAGCTCTAAATGATATCATTCATAAAAACAACAACATATATGATGGTTTCGTTTTCCTTCGAAGATCTCATTCGTAATTGCTTCATTTGCTGAAAACTTCTTAGTTTAATAGAAGAAAAGGAGGTACAACTATTAGCACTTTGAGCTATCCAAAAAAATAGTATTATTAGTATTATTATTCGTCTGAGATCGCGCATTGTCTCAGTACTTAATGAATGGTAAGACATCATTCCAAACTGCCGTTTCTGCAACCAAGTACCTGAGAACACGAAGCACATCTTACAGGAGTGTCCATCCCCCGACCGCTACAGAGAAGAAACTTCCCCACACCCTTCCAACTTATACATAAAACACTAAGAATCACTTGAAGCCTTACAGTAAGCAGACAGTCACATTCATTCAAAGTTAAGAACCGGGCCTTCTGTCTAATGTCCCTGACATCTAGAACGAGGAGGGAAGAAGAAGGAATTCGACGGAAAATGCAGTAACATCAAATGATATCAAATACATTAAAATATATTGTATCCGACTAAACCCGTTTTTATTAAATTGGTCTCCGAATCGTGTCTTCTCAGATCTATTATTTGTATGAAGATTAAATGCACACAATCATGCTTAAGAACATGTAGACACCACTTTCGGGAACATAGTGCAATTTTCATTCTCTCAATTCTAAGATGGCATTGGGTACGATATTCACACGGCGAAAGCTTGCGTATCCGACTGTACAACTCACAATACAATACGTCAATATCGATTTACGAGAAAGTGTCAGAAAAGGCGAAGTAGAAACAGCAATAAAATCCACACATTATGTACCGTATTATGTACATACATATTATTATCGTAATGGTTCATAAAAACATGGAAAATTACAATTGATAACTTTTAACTTAAACATGCACATGTCATTCACAATAAGATTACACCCAAGAAGTACAGGAATTTGTAAGTATGAATCAAACATCCACAAATATAATGTTTAAAATGGAAATCGCAAGAAAATCACAGTCAGTAACTTATAAGGATATCAAGATAAGAAAACAAGTGCATAAATTATGCATGCGCAGATATTTCTATGACAATAATATGCTTCCAAATAAATGACTATTAATATTGTATATTATGTCAACAGAGGATTATTCAACAATTCAAATGAATGTATCCAACCATAAATATTGTAGATTGGTGGTCTGAATGTGGTTTGTTTAAGGCAGATACAAAAACATGTCTTCGGTGTGGTTTGGTTGAATCAGTGATAGACACAGCGTGGCTTTGGTTGCTGAAGTAAAAAACCCAAGCCACACCAACAAACCACAACTAGAACTACACATGTGATAGCATGATACTATGCTGCAAAGCGCATTGAGCTTGCTGTAGAGTGAGAAAATGCGCTACATATATCGACTATTGTTATTATAGAGTACCACTGTGGAGGTAACGTTCGAATCTGTTACTGCCAACATCCGATGTAGCATGGTATCAAACTGAGTGGTATTGGATGAGTAAAAGTTAAACAACAACAAATTCACTACAAAGTAATTCATATTAATCTTAAGGCTGCAGTGAAATAAACTACATTATGCATGTAAACAAAAAGGAAAGAGATGGCACCAAAGACCACATCGAGTATAAAATAAAAGACACAGGTATGAATAAATAATCTAGCCAACGTTTTAGCTCTGTAACGTAGTAGTGTATTTTATATATTCAAGAGCGTCTGTGTATTCCCATGAGACTCGCAACGTAGAGGATAAAGAGGTAAACAAACAAAAAAGAAAAAGAAAAAAAGAAAGAAAGAAAGAAAGAAAGAACAAAATGTTCAGTATACGTAGGTACTGAAATATAACTTGATAATGTTCAGCAAATAGCCAAAGTTAGTACTGTCTAGGCCCACAACTCATTTGTGGAATTATTCCACTATACCACGCATCCTAATGTATTCGAATTATCGTCTTTGATGTACATGTACAAATCTGTCAATTATTTATGTTAAGAAAGGATTTGAAGACACACCAGATACTGAGCAACTGTCACTTGATATAGTATTCAGTGGTAGTACATAGAATTGTCAAAAGTCGTGTTCATTTATATACAGCCACAGACGTGCCATAACCATGACAGCATTGGCAAATCCAGGCGAGTGCATCGTGTATGCCTCATACAGCACAATCATTCAATTCGAAGGTTCAAATAGAAAGGATAGAAATACCAAACCACATAAGATTAATATTATCTTACTAACCTAAATCTTGACTTTCAATGACAATGGTGAATAGCCTAACGTGTGCAGTTCGTATGGAGACTTTAGTAGAAGTTGGCCAAGCACCGTAAACACTTATGAATGAAAAGCTCATTTTTAAAATAATAACTGTAGCCTCTGTTTGTTGACTTTAGAAAAAAGAAAACAAGAATTAGGGTCTACTGGTAGACACATAACTGATATTGTAGGACATTACAATGAGTGTGGTTTTGAGTTTTGAAAAATATGTAGGTCCTGGTAAATGAAAAAAAAAGATTAAAAAAATACCCACTTAATTGGTCGAAGTCAACGGTACATGCCTTGCTAACAATCAGCATACTATGTAAATTCTTTACTTTTAACAAAAACATATGTTCATAGAAGAACCTTCCGTGTTACCAGCTACTCAAAGCGACACAACACTCAGTAATTGAATTGCATGCATGGTATTGTTTATTGATGAAAGTGAAATGATTATTTCCCCTTATTGGCTAACTCATGGGCCATTTTGTAATACTTGGAGAATTTGGCAGTGTGGTCCAAAGGTAAGTAGACATAAGGACTCATGTCGAATGCCTCCTTGATTCCAAACTTCTTGACGCTGGACAGATGACATCTGCTCAGGTGGTATCGATACGAGCCCTTGGAGGCGAATCTTCTGTTACAGGCCGCACACTTATACTCGCTGACTTCCCCTTCACTTGCCGCACCACCATCGCCAGAAAAAGTCTCCATCCCATCCTCATGGTCATCCTCCCCACAGCTTTCACCGTCGTCTTTACTGCTAGCACTGTCACCCTCCTTCACACTCAGATTTAGAGGAGAAGCCCCGCCCCCTATTGGCTGCTGCAGGGTGTCAGTGGATGCTCCTCGGCTTTGGCCTTGAGATGGGGTCGATGACGGTGATGTAGAGTTGGCGACTCTCCCTACAGAGGGATGCCCTTGATGTTTGGAATGGTGGGGCGGGGGAAAGCTGTTAGTCGTTATAAGTTTCTGCAAACTGTCCAAAGGATGTTCGCTTTTCAATGGTTGGTTGAACACAAATGAGCTAAGGGAGTCTAGCGCGGAAGTAGAATCTCGTTCCTCCACTGTCCCGTCGGACTCGCTGTCGTCCTCAGGTTGACGTGGTCGATGCGAGAACTCAGACACTTTCTTGTCAAGACTACTTCTACTGATGTCTTCACAGTCTGAGCGGTCATCGACCTGTGGCCTATCCCTCCTATCACAGGATGGACTTATCCGAGGATCATCTTCGACCTCGAGCACAGCCGATGGAGGAGATTTGTTCACACCATCTTCTCCGACTTTCCGAATTCGTTCAGCTTCACAGCCTGGTCGTTCTCGGTTACATAATTCAGTCCTTACATACATTGCACTGCTTTGAACATTTCGTGGAGATGGTATCTTTGTATGTTCGGTTTTATCAAGCTCATTGGAACGTTTTCGTATCTCTATTTCAGAATGAAGACGAGAATCATCCAGAATGCCTCCAGTGGTACCCTTTTCTCCACTGCTTTGACTACCCAGCTTGTGATCATTTGAAGAAGTCGCCATGTCTCCGTCCTCAGAGTAAGGCTCTTTGCCTTCTGTAAGACCCACCGATTCAACGCCCTGCCCAGTGGGATCTGGTGATTTTACATTATGGATTTCTCCATCCTTCTTGTTGAAGCGTTCATTGCAGTTATGGTCAGACTTAATGTCTGACATGTCTACCCATTCCTGATTCTGAAGTGCTTTCTGAGAGGTTGGTCTAAGGTCGTCGTGCGAGGGTGACGAGGATTTGTCAGATGATTGGGGTGATTTAGAAAATCGACATTTCGATGATGGACAGCTTTCAGATGAATCCTTGCCTTCATCATCTGAATCTTTAGTTTCTGTGCGCTTTATTCCAGCTTCGTCATTGTCATAGGCCGAGACAGACTCAAGACCTTTATGTAAAGCAGACCGCATCTCACGAATCCCATCTTGGTTTATTTTAATATTGATTGCATTTTTCATCACATTTTGGATTTCTCGTTCATCTTCAATCATCGAGTCTGGAGAGTCAAGGAAGCTGTTTCGTCGTACTGAGTCAATTTGTTCATTGCGCACACTTTTTCCATTTCGAGTTTTAGAGTTGGATTCTTCATTTTCGTAGCTGTGTAAACCCTTATCCGATTCCTGTGTTTCTGTTTCTAAAAAGTTGAGCGGTTTCACGCGTCTTTCTGTATCGTTAACTGTGTCTATGTTCAGATGGTCTTCATACCGTTTGATTGCCGTATCGGGACTCAAACTACTTCCGTTTGTATGGCAAGACGACCTTTGATCCCCGGGATATCTGTTTCCGTCAACCATGTTGCTGTATTTTAGTTTTCTTGACAAATGTCCGTTCTCGGAAGACTTTTTCGAACCCTGAGTTGACTTGTTTTGTGGAAATTGCACGACAGGTATTTTAATAGAAGACGACGACGGTGAAAGAGACGATGGCTTAGGTGGTGGCTTCGTCGACGAAATTGTAGAGAAATTCTCTTTGCTGGGTTTATTCCCAAATGCTGCATGCTGGTTGGCCATAAGATATCCTGGAGGCATGCTGGACATTGCCGCTGCCCCAGGGATCATCCTGAAAAACTTTGAAAATTTGGCAAAGTAAGAAAGCGCCGGATCTGACATGTCCCCAGTAGCAGCTGCTGGGTGGTTACCCAAGGATCCAGGTAAGGGGAAACAACTTCCGAACGGACTGAACATGGACGACAAGTTTGACGTGCGGATGTCAGAGCTTGCACTGAAACTTTTCTGAATGAACGACTCCATGGCCTCTAGAGCTGACGACGAGGAGGGCGAGTCACCGGCAGTGGGGTCAATGATGTCAAAGGTCACTTCTTTCGCCGTCCCTGGGCTAGATCTTTGCTGTGCGGCGGAACTGACCGGAGACGAGGAGGAGGAAGGAAGGGGGGACTTGTTGGGCAACGATTCCTTCCTACCTCCATGGGCTCCAGAGACATCCCCGCCTCTCTTTCTAGCGTGCTGTTTGGGCATGGGATGCACCACAGAGCCGCTGTTCTGATCCGGGGAGAAAGTGCGGCGCGGCGGTGAGAACTGGAGGCACCGGGAGAACATGTCTAGCTTATGCAGGGCGGAGGATGTGAAGTCTGTGTGCTCTGCGGACGGCTCCTCTGATTGACTTCTGCTGGGGCTCAGTTTTATACTTTTATTAAGTTCATTCACATTAATTCTCACGGAATCCGTCTCTGAACACTTGCGTTTACACTTTGTGTTTGGACTTGAGGTGGAGTCTCTTTCTCCTGAATAAGTCTCCTCGCTGGGTGCTTCTATTTTTATTCTATCTTTTAAAGAAATACCCACGTCTTTGGAACACCCAGCGCCCTCTGACTGTGAACAGATTGGAGAATCCTTGCTGGCGTCATGGTCTCCCTTCTCTTTCTTTATGGAGGCAGGACGAGCTCTTTCTTCAGTGCAAGACCACTTCTTAAGAGGCACTTCAATCTGATCACATGTTGAACGGTCACCGAAAGCCATTCTCTTTGCGTGGGAGTCGAGCCCCTGCTTCTCTTTAGTAGATGAGCTACCAGGTCTAGATTTCTCGATGGTCGAATCCCATTCCCGTGGACTACCTGCCGACATTCTTTGCATTTTATTTGGGGGAGTGTCTTTGCTCCTTGCACTAGCATTGTCTTCCTCGGTGCATCGTCCACTAGACAAGCCAGACAAAGAAGATAAGGAAAATCCAGACTTCAAGAGCTTACTTTCAGATCTGGACAGGATGGCCTCTTCAGCTGCTAGCTTACTCTTCAACGCGTCAATCACCTCCGCTCGTTGTCTCAGGCAGGCACGGACGTGTTTATCAAAGTCCTCAGGGTGGATGCGAGCGCCGCAGCTATCACAGAGCTTGGGTTTAAAACACTCTTCGGCTTCCGGGGATTTCTGGCCACCAGTGGTAGATTTACTCTGAGGGTGGAATCCGTTAATGGAGGTAGGGCTGGATGGCGTTGGGGAGGGTTTTCGTCGATACTCGATCAAAGACGAGATGGAATTTGTTGATGAGGCTGATAACCCCGACATGGCCTCCTCTGGCAGAAATCGTTTCCTCCGGCCCTGGCGTGCAGTGCTTGTGTGAGCAGCCAAGGCTTCAGAGAATGACGCCGGCGTATGGCCAGGCCGAGTCGTGCCCTTCTTGTGGTGTCCCGACACAATCATGTGATTGGCCAGACCTTCCATGTCGGTGAACGCCTCATGACAGACTTTGCACTTGAAGATACACTCCTTGTCCAGCTCCCTGTCACAGTACGTAGAGCACTTGTGAGACCTCCGACCGTGCTCAGAGGTGACGATCTTAGTATAATGCTCCGTTTGCATCATATGCACAGTTAGCAGAGGGAGCGACTTAAAGGACTCTCCGCACTGCATGCACCTCAGAATCCGACGAGTTTGCTCGGACTCCTGGTTGAGCCACATATCCTGACCACGAACCAGTTTGGGGTAGTCCATCAGTGAGGACGCTTTGTTAGAACTGGGCAAATGTCCAGTCTCCTGCAGGTGCAGGCTGAGGGAATACAGAGTGCTGAACCTGCGCAGACAGGAACATTTGTGTGTTGTATGCTTGCTGGAGTCAGGGGATGCCATCATGTCAGGCACAGACAAGGGGGAAGACTGGCGGGATCTTTCGTCTTTCGTTGATGCTGCGGTTCCTAAAGATGGCGATGCTGACGGTTGCCCTGTTGCACTGCCTTCAGACTCAAATTTCTCTAGCCTGAAGTCAGGACGCGTGTATTGTGACTTGGGTCTGTTGGCACTAGTGCTTGGGGACTCTCCAGCCTGTCCGTGGGAGCCACTGGACTTGTGGTACATGCTTGGTTGTAGTGGTATGATTGTTGCACCCGAGGTTTGGGTCAACTCCATCGGGTAGTCTCCACCGAATCTCTGCTGCAAGCTTTGAAGACTGGAAAACCCGTTTGTTTCCCCAGAAGATGATCTCTTCGGCTTTGAAGATGTCGGCGTCTCAGGAGAGATGGAGAAAGTAAACTCTGAGTCTTTGTCTAGTTTCTTGGACAGATCCAGGGGTTGGTCGTCACAAGGCGGTGGGGCAGAAGGCGTTTGAGCTGGCAAAGGGAAGAACGCGTCAAGGGGGCTGGCAGGATTGTTCCCCTTCGAAACCAAGGAGAGCGGTCTCGGCGGCAGTAACATGGCCATTTGTGGTGTGAGTGGGGTGGGCATTGCGAGGCCAGGTAATGGTGCAATGAAGGGTGAGTTCAGTTTGGAGGAGTATTTGTATCTCTGGTTCCCCCCTCCACCTCCACCACCACAAGGACTTGGAGACATCGCGTGGTGTCTCTCCTGGCGGGCAGGTGGCGTGCGCGATGAGCTCCGACCTCTCCTCTCTACCTCTTCACCGGGGGAGGTAATTCTGCCCATGCTACCACCGGACACATCTGCAGGTGAGGCGGGCTTGGGATTTCCTTTCCTCGTGAAGCAGTCTCGACTGTCTTCGTCTGCGGAACTCCCTACACGAGGGGGGCTGGAGATCCCTGCTGGGCTCTCAATCGGTTTCTGCTCGCTAGTTCCGACATGTTCTAGCGGTGAAGACGTCGTACGTATCATCGGACTCGAGGACGTTGAGGAGCCAACAGCAGGGCTGCCCCCTCTGTTTTCTTTGCGAGAGGTAGCTTCTTGTCCTAGCATATCGCTTTGTGAGTCCTCGTGTTCAGAAGAGCATGGGCCACGCATATTCTCGCTACGTGATATGGGAGGCGTGGTTCTCTCCTCTTCCTCGTCGTCTGACGTGGACCCTCCCCCATCCGCATCGCCCCCTTCTTGTCCGGCCGGGCTGAACTGACGGATGTCTGGGGTCGACTCGGCTACTGGACTCTTCGGAGACTTCTCAGTACCTGGGAGAACACACAAACAAACAGACTGTGAGAACACACAAAGAAACAAACTGAACACATCTGCGAGTAGGAATGTGGCAACAAGTTCACAAGTCATAGGTTTTAATTCATAAAGTGTTTTGTGTGTGCATGCAGTTGGTAAGAGAGAGTGTGTGTATGTGTGTGTGTGTGTGTGTGTGTGTGTGTGTGTGCGAGAGAGAGAGAGAGAGAGAGAGAGAGAGAGAGAGAGAGAGAGAGAGA
>JAUELK010223552.1:0-12130 GCA_031471215.1 Gastropteron pacificum | reverse complement strand
CTGGAACTGGTGAGGATCTCATGTTCTTTGACATTACTTACTACTACTAGAATGGAAATCAAACATTCTCACTGTTCATGCTTCATACTTTGGCTCTCACTGCACCTCTCACAATGACTATGGCTACAGTTTGGGCTATGGCTGTGTGCTGATGCAGCTGGAACTGGTGAGGATCTCATGTTCTTTGACATTACTTACTACTACTAGAATGGAAATCAAACATTCTCACTGTTCGTAGCTTTTGTAGACAATGTGGATCGACTTGTTCCAATTATGAGAAGGAAATCATCAGTATCTCCACAGCATTGAAACACCTTCATAACAGCTTTACAACTCACCCAACCAAAACCAACAATATGATATTATTATGACTGGTGAATGTGTTCATGTCATTTTTGTTTATTGTGTCTTAGTCTTATTAATGTTTTCGGTTTTGTCTTGTTTCAGGTCGATGTCATATAGCGAAATTAAAGCTTAAAGATAAGCACTAATCACAAAGGTTATGTCAAATCTTTTGGTCAGTTTCCAATCACAGTTTTGTTTTGTTTTTCCTCTCCAGCCTGAAGGGATGACCATCAGAAAGCTCAGCCCGGACAGTGAGCTTCTCACAGAGGACACAGACATGCCCGAGATAGGAGATCCTGCCTACGTCCCTATCACATGCAAGGGATCCGTGAGTGAAGTCTTGTCTTCTTCTTCTTCTTCTCAAGCCAGCAACCTTTACTTTGACCACTTAATAATAATAATTTATTTGTAAAGCGCCTAAAATCCACATAGAAGAAGTGCTCGATGGCGCTGTATACATGTACATCACATGGGGAAAAGACATACACTTGCTGAAGTCTGGTCAAAACCTGATTCATTTTATCACTGTTGTTGTTTTCCCTTCTTTTTTTAAAGATTTGATTTGTTTGCAAATGCAGTTCTGAAAAAAATGTCAATTTTGGGCTTACTTATGTTCTGAATTCCCCAGTTTCACTTTTAAAGATTTCTTAGGATCTATTAAGTGCTTGTCTAAAGCTTGTACATATTTTTCTCTCATTTCTTGTCTGGCTTGTCTTGTGATGTTTTATATGCAGTTCTGAAAAAAATGTCAATTTTGGGCTTACTGATGTTCTGAATTCCCCAATTTTACTTTTAAAGATTTCTTAGGATCTATTAAATGCTTGTCTAAAGCTTGTACAGATTTTTCTCTCATTTCTTGTCTGGCTTGTCTTGTGATGTTTTATGTCAATATATGATTGCTTTCTTTCCCTCTCCTCCAGACCAAGGATGACGAGGCTTTGCTGGAGATCATGAACATGTACACGGGGGAGCCAAGCGACATCAGCCTCTTTCCCGAAGACGGTTTTGCTAACTTCATGTACAGGCCTCGCAACACCAGCCTGCCGTTTGTCAAGCCGGCTGTGATGATGTGGATTCGCAGACTGCCCCACAGACACGTCATGCACATCACCTGTACGGCTTGGGGCCAGGTGTACGACGCTCAAGATGCACCCGTCAAACACCCACTCCTGCAGACCACGTTTGGTTTCTTCTTGGTGTTTGGGAAGCCTGAGTAGAGTGCTACGTTAGGGTGGCTTGAGAGTTCATGGTGCGAGAATATGAATTGTTCTTGCGTTTTTTTCGTGTCTAATACAATGTTTCTATTCAAAGCCCTCTGTAATTTGCCATACACATGTAGGCAGCTGTCTTTACTGAGTGAAATGCCTATTGAGTCGTGGGTATTCTCTATGTGAGTGAAAGGAAGTCAGACAAATTTGTTGACTTCCCCACAGAATGTTGAAGAAAGATATTGATAGAGGATCAATGTGTACATCATATGTACTTATTGATTTCTCTTATCCAATGTGTCATTTCCATTGTGATGTGGGGCACCTGTCATCATTTCTTCAATACTTGAGTGGAAAATGAAGTTATTTCTCTTGCACAGACAATGTTTTAATTTTAAAGGCACTTTTGGTATTGATGACAAAATAGAAAACTACAGCTAGTTCCTTTCAACAAAGTTAAGAATAAATGACTCACTCACATCAATGTCTTTTATCTGTACTTTTTTTCCCTTCCGTTTCTCTTTCTTCGTGACAGCTTCTTCTTCGTATTCTTCTCCACACATGTTTCTTATTAATGAAACCATACATTTATGTGTTGCTTGAATATTCTGACGTTCGAGAACATTGTTTTAGCTTTGTTCTGTGGATAGAAGGTGTATATTGTGCCGATAATCATCATTATAATAATTAATGTATATAGCGCCAGAATCCACCATGAGTGCTGATATATTTCTCTTGTCTATTTATAGAGATTGACATCAATATGTGCATGTAGGGCCCACCCCTGACATGGCTTAAGTGTGTTGCTAGGGGTCTAACTTGTAACATCTCCAAAAAAGAGGCGACTAGTCCCTTTTCCACAGGAATACATGCAAGAGGGCGACACAGCCAGAGGAAAAGTAAAATAATTATGTTAACAGCAGCTCAAAATTTCTCACAGATGTTTAAAAAATGTACACACGACTTTTTGACTATTGATAATAAGATTGATTCTGAAGCCAAAGTCTCAATGAGACACAACTGTTTTTTCTCTTGGTTAGTAAAATCGTCATGGAAACTATCTGCCTGGTTGAAAACTATTTTTTTATTTTAAGTGCCTTTATCCATCTGTTTCAATCATGTTTACTTGTTTAGTTCTTCAAATCATCCAGACATCAGATTTTGTTGTTGTTGATATTGATCATTGTTGAAGTTCAATGCATGGCGATGTATCTTTGTGTCTTCAGCCTTTGTCTACACATTCCTTCTCTGTAAGAACTAATGCAGCTTTTGTGAGGTCTACACGATCTAGCATCATGAGTGATGTGTTTTTACAGATATTGTTACTACTCACCTTTTTGTGTGTTGTTAAAACCAGTCAAAAGCTCAGAAGACAGAACAGAGAGGCAACTCAACTATCTTGCTCACTCATACATAAATCATTCTGGGGGGAGCAAAGTTGTTTCTGAGGTAAAGAGGCGTGCATTTTCATCATCTTATCATGATTGATGTCCCTTCTATTGCAATTCTTAGCTGGCAATTGACTTTGTTGCAAGCCTGGCGTTTCCAGCGTCCTAGAGGATTGTGTAAAGACGTGTCATTTTTTACTACATACTTTCATGTGCGTAAAGTAGAAAGTCTAAAGCAGTTGTGTTTTGATTGTGAAATTGTGGATGTTTTAGAGTAAATGTTTTTGTTTTGTATCCATTCACCAATGAATTTCATTAATAAATAATGGTGGTTCATTTTGTTGTCCTAATAGAGATATGTTCATACTCTTCAGATTTATGAGAATTTGTGCTTGCTTTGTTTTGTATATAAATATTTTTTTGTGAACGAACTTGAAAGACAATGTAATACTAGCTTTTGTGATATCAAAGGAAGTTGTGAGGGTTCCCCTATAGTTAAAAAAAAAAATTGTCTTCTAATTTAGGGCAAGAGACATGTATGAAGGGACCATAAAGAAGACAGATCTTTTTTTTACTCCATTTGTTTTTGTGCTTTTCCTTTCAAATCAATTAGTGGTTCATGGTTGTAGAGTTTAAGTAAAGACACTTGATTAAATGATTTGCCATTGGTTGAAATGTTGAAGCCTACTTTTCCGATACACAAAGAAACAACCTCCTACAGATTTGTGTGTTGTTACTAATACTAATAGTAATAGACAATTTCAACATGCGACCACTACACTACGGCAAATTTCCCTGAATAAAGGGATGAAAACAATATACCAAGAATAGAAATAATCGCAATGTTGTTTTGAAACTCAAGATAGTTGTGACTGATTCCTATTGAAGCTGTTTAGAATTAGACAAAAGAGTATATTTGTGTTTTAAATGGGGGAAAATGTGTTTTGTGCATTATCTGTGTGTGACTATAACCTCGACCCAGTGCAGCTGAGTGCTTTGTATCATTATCAATAGGTTCACAGCTCTTCTGCTTTAAGTTACGTTTACAGAAACCCTATGTCTGTATTTACAACTGAAAGTTAAAGACTATGTCTGCTTTGAATTTCTTACATGCTTCAAATGTCCAAAGTGAAATGGGAATGTAACTTTAACACTCTATATAAAGCTTGTTTAGAAATTCCATTATAAAAACACCTAGCACTAACATGATGCCATTCTTTGTCACTGAGATACCCATTGCACAACTGCTCCCTCCATTCCCATAAACTATAAACACACCACAAGCCAATGGGCCTAAGAGCAAAGACTCAAAAGAGAGAAACGTGTTTGATAACAGCTTGTCTTGACACATTTTTGCTGCTGAATGGCATGAGAAACAATGAAGAGTTGTAGTTAAAAAAGAACAGCTACTATGAAAAAAAAGGATGATGTTGTTGTATAGACTTTGAGATGTTATTAATATTACATGGACTCCATATAATAAATTAAAGAGCTTTGTGCGTAGGCCTATATGTAAAATCATCAAAAATATTTATCAAGAATCTTCTTTAACTTTAAATACTTTAATGTCTATGCACACATGGAGTGATTCTGTTGTTTTCTTACCTTATGAACAGATGTTGCCTTTGTGATTTCTCTCTATGCACCATGCTTTCTTATTCTCATGCGTATTCTACAAGTCAAGTACTACGTCATTGTCATTGTGTACAATTTGCTATTTCTGTTTCTCTGTTTCTTCTCATGAGCAAATGTGTGATGTATGCAAACATTCCAAGAATATAAGTTATGTATATGTGTCAAGAACAAACTGTAAGTCTTGTTTCTCATTTTGTACCTCACTTGTAAAATAGTACAGGATTCCTGGATTGCCTACAGTTTGAATCGTTTGTTGTAACACATATCGCAGATAACGATAACAGAACATACACTGTGAAATAACAGTAATATGTGAAGTGATCTGCTAAAAGGTACAATATGTCGGGGAGGATGTTATTGAGGTAGAGCGTAGAGCCCTGGAAAGATGAAACGTTGACATTTTATCATGTTCGTTTTTTAACACAAAGCGTTATCATTCTTGAAAGTGAAAGTGAAAAAAAAGGAAACCTTTAAACATATTTTTTCTGAAAACATAGCTTTCTGACCTGGCCACACAGAAATGTGAACATCTAAACAATTTGACAAGATATCTTTCCTTATGTTAAGGGGCCAGCTGTTCATAATAAAAATCCTCTATATAATAAGAATCTATTGACAATACAGAAAACAATACACTTACTTATTGTAGTTGTACCCTTTTGCAGAGCAGCTTCACATATTGTGAAGTCTTATGTTGGTGGTGGTGGTAAAACATGAATCTGAATCGCATCAAAATGAAAACTTAATCGGATGAAATTGCTCTATGAAAATCCATTATTAAAATGTCTACTCTAACTACTAACAGAACAATGGGACCAATTATTGATTTTGATGTTGCTTTTTTTCTCCTTTTTTAAAAACTTGTACTGCATGTGAACATTGCACAATTTGATTGTTCGTGTTGGTAAGTTGATGTAATGGAGTAAAACAATAACGATTCATAATACACAATAATTAATTGTATATATATATTGTTACTCCACTGTTAGTGTTACAATTCAAATGTCAAATTGCATCAATTATGATTGCGACCCAGCTTTGGAACCAAAACTTTGTCTTTGCTTTTTGTTGGAAATCAAGAGTATAAAATACTTATATTTGGAGAATGTACTCTTATTTTGCTTTTTGAAGACAAATCACTGATTTATTTAAGAGTAAGAGAAAGGTACTTCACTGGCACTCTGTATTTTATTCTTTTCATGTACACAATTATAGTCGTTTAATATTATTATTCAAAGGAGTTTTACTGTTTCTTTTTTAAACAATGCTCTTTTGAACCACAAGCATCTCTGCTAACATCTCATAATAAGATGAAAATCAGAAGTAAACTATTAGTAACAATTGCCTTATAGGAATTATACTTTTTTTCAACTAGTACTCTGGACAGCTAGTAATAATGAAGAATTTGATGCACTCCCACGTTGATTTGGTCAGATTATCTCAGCTTATATTTGGACTAAACATTGTTTCCGTGGAGGTACGCTTAATCGTCATTAGTTTCAGCATACTCAATATTGTTATTTGCTTTTCACAGACGCTTTCCATATTGATTTCACTATGCACCTTCTTATTTTGAGCCATAGAATGAGTGTTTGTTTTAATTTGTAAAAAAATGTTTTCTGTGTAAAGGAGAGAAAGAAAGATTTAATAAATCTGCCTGTGTAGCTTTGATAACACCACAATATCTCTCTCTATATATATACAGTGTATGTCTTATGCATTGAATACAATCTCTAGAGCGATTGGCCGAAGGGGTTGGAGGAGAAGTAAGGGTCTCCTGTCAGTAGAAACAAAAACAGCTATAGGGACATAGTCGCAAAATTTATTTTAATTAATTGCTTTGTTGTTGCTAGGGTTGTGTTTTTTGAGTTAGTGGATCTAGATATGGTTGTTTGGGAATTTGTTAAAAACTGTTGCCTTGGTACTCAGTACTAGTACTCATATTGTACTTGTACTTGGTTTATTTTTAATTGCTTTGTTGTTGCTAGGGTTGTTTTTGAGTTAGTGGATCTAGATATGGTTGTATTGGAATTTGTTAAAAACTGTTACTCAGTACTGGTACACATAATATTGTATTTGTACTTGGCCTTGGTTTCTTTTATTTGAGCTAATGTTACTAGATGTGTCCATTCCTATTGTTGTGAAAATAAATATCATGGCTACCAGTCATACTGGGGTTCCTTTCATTTGTCAGTGTGTGTGTGCTCTGTGTACAAAATTGATGTCACTCCTTTGTCAGTGTGTCATTGGAATTGACATAACATATGGCGTACTCTTTTTGTGGTCCAATAGACCTATCGAGCAATGGCAGCCTGGTTCTGCTACCCACAAACTGGAGGGCCGTAACATTGACATCTTCATGTCATTGTGTGATGCAGTCATATAATTATAATAAGGATAAGGCCCATCTGAGCCAGGGATGTAAAGTTATAAGTAGGCCTATATACAAACAAGTGTAGAACTAAAACTAAATAAGAATCAATTCAAACGTTATGTATTAAAAAAAAGAGGGAAATTCAAGTGTTGTTTAAGTTCTCATTTATTATGTACATCAATCAATGACAGAATGGTTAAAAGCAACAATGGGAAAAATTGAATGATGTCTCAGTACCGTGACTGAGATGGCATGGTTTCACTCTGTGTTGTGTTATTGACCTGCAGAAATAGACCCAATGGTCTAAACATGTCACACACAGCCACCCTACTAACTACTATTCTATGAACACATCCACAGTCATGAGTGCCTAACAAATCTTTCAAAGTGACCTATTGGATTTAACATTTGGATAACTGTCCCAAAAATTCAAGTCAATATTTATTACTATTACTAATATTATTACGCCTACCCGCTAATGCCTGAATATAATTATAATGGGTTTGGAGATGGCTGCACATTTTCTTCTCAGATAAAACTTTTAACTCCCTATTTGATAATTCAGCCACCACATATCTTCCTGAGAGGACTTACAATAAGTACATCAGTGCCAGTAGGCCTATGGCTCTGTCAGCTCAATATTCCCTAATAAAACTCTATTACTCCGCAACACATTACAAGGAAAGATCCTTGCCGAAGAGGAAGAGGTAGAGACTAGACCACCAACTTCAGTTGCAGGAAACACCAAGAGCATGACTGACCTGAGCTCACAAGAAATAAGTCACGGAAGCAAAGACCTACAACTTTAACACCTTAGTCTCATCGCTGGCGAGGGCTAACTTTGAGAACAGAGATGGTGACAGGTGACACTGCAACAATCGGTCCCATAAAATGTGATGGCTCGGCGGGCACATTGCTCTGAGGTAATACTCTATTTCTTTGCACAAATCAGTCCCAGAATTTGATGACTCCATCCCAGCCAGCGGTGGCCATCTTGGAGGTTTCGTGTGGATGCCACAGTACATCAATGCACACGTCGTCGTGGGCCTTGAACTTGGAGTAGAGCTTGGTGCTACGCCAGTCCCAAATGTACACTTTGCCGTCAGCATCTCCACTGCTGATGTAACTGGAGGGGAACAAAAAAGATTCATTGGTCAAAATGTATTGTTCTTCTTCTTTCTTAGTTAGTATTAGTATAAATTATATAAAGAGTTCACAGATTGCTGTCCCTAGCAACACAGTTTGGTCATATAAGAGATAAGATAGGATTAACGCCCCTCTCCGACAGGACAGGTGGAGAGAAACCTCACAAACAGAGTTGGACCACCAGGGAATGGACTAACTCTGCTCTCATCAGGAAAAGCAGTCACAAGGAAGTGATAAACAATCAAAAGAAGTAGAAGAAAAGGATGACAGTCTAGTGGAAAGTAACAGCTGCAGGTCCCTGTATGTCGTTCATACTACATCAAGTATGTGCATTTACAATGTCACTGTGGATAGGAACTTTTTTGTAGCCCTGGGAGGATTAATCCATCATAGACGCAACAGTCTACAGATTTGCCCTGGGGCGGATTCTCCTTCTTAATTTATTTACTTAACTCAAGTAAACACAACACAATGCATACAGATTTGTATATTTCTATTATCTCAGCTTTTTCTTTAAGTTCTTTAAAGGATGGCAGAGAATATCCCCCAATCGCCTGCAAAAACAAAAATATGAACTTCTCAAACTTTAGCGTGCGAAATAATTTTAAACATTGATAATAAACAAGTCTGATGTCTACATAATTTACATTAATTAATTATCGTCAGGAAGCAGGGATATTGGCTGTAAAGCGCTTTGAGCTTGCCGTAGAGCGGGAAAAAGTGCTATATAAATGCTATCTGATAATTATAATAATGAACACTAACACAATGTCTTCTTACCTCATCTCAGGAGAAAAGTCAATGCCACAAGCATAGCCAGCAACCTGTAAAGAAGAAGGAAAACAACAAATATCTTAATTAATACATCGTCAAATCAAAGCCATTGTCATACAACAGAGATCGTATTATCATATCCCCTGTCTCAAAGCAACGCTTTGGGCCTTCTTTGGGAAAAGCGCCCTACAAAGCACTTTATTATTATTATTAAAGCAACCTGCAGTGCTTAAACATGGTGTTTCTTCAAGCCTCAGTCAAGAAGAACAAAACTGAAAAATGGTCCAGATATCCAAGATATCCCGTCTGTAATAATCAAATATAAGTCTTGTTGTATTGACTACATGTTGTACTATTGATGGGGGGGGGGGGAAGAGGCTACAAGGTTTATGATGATTCGCTAATGTTGTTTGTGAATACTACAGTTTTACACACAAACACACAAAGTTTCACACAACATCAAGAACGATCACATAGAGCAATTGACAGCAATTGATTTATACCGGAACCCTATTTTCAAAACAAAGAAGAGAAAAAGAAACATTTACTATAATAGAAAACTAGAGGAAAACTCTGTCTCACCATGTGTCCTGTGAAAGTCTTCTTTCTGATGAACTTCATTCTGTTGAGGGCGTTGAACACACAGATCTTGTTGTCCATGGACTGACACGCCAGCCACTTCCCTACACACAACACATGGGGAGGTTCCCTCAGTCAGTCATTTCATCTTCTATTATATCTTTTAAGTATTTCAAATGTACATACAATGGTGGTTGTATATTTTGGAATCAACTGTGATTAAAGGCATGTCTAACTGATGCTTTTGAAATCTTCTTCTTCTTCATTCAGCTTTAACTGTTCAAACTTATGATGCAAGTCCCTTTTTTTTACATAAATAAATTATCAAGATATGTCAAACTCACATGGGACGAGGGGGTTTGATTTTCAATTTTGCCCGAATAGCGACCATAACTGGCCAACACTTCATTGATTTCAAACTGCCAAGGGATCTTTAATGTGCGCAATGTGCACCCGGTACCTCCGAGTTTCTCGTCCTTATCCAAAAAGACTAGGACACTCGGCCCCACCTATCAAGGAGACCGGGGACTGAAAAAACACTCAAAGTGAGCACAAACTTTGAGTTCGCACGGGGTGAGTTTGAATCTGCGACCACATGGTCGACAACTTTGTGTTGGCTGAACGCTCTACCTACTGTGCTAACAAGCCCCCTTGTGAGGATGTAACAAGATGACCTGTAGACCAAGGTGAGTACTGACCATTTGGAGACAGTCTGACAGCAGGCATGGAGTGCATGGATGGGTCGGCAATGTACTTGAAGTCCACCGGAACATCCCTGTGGTCAAGAAAATGGTACAACTGTTAAAAGACTTTTTTTGGTTTGTTTTTATTCTCCATTAATGTGAGCATTTTCACAGAATAGACATGTCCACATCGTTCATATTGATTTGATTTCACAGCCAATCCATATAAACCTTTCAGAAGAAAGCAGCATTTCAAAATCATTCCTTACCCTGCAATATTATGCATTTTCATTTAGTCTGTTTTGTGTAATTTCCTTCAGACATAGTGCTAAGACTGTATTTGTGTATTCCATAGAGTTGTTATCTGGCATGAAGTCATCTTTGGACTGCATTACACATTTGCAGAGACAAGGGGCAAACTTATAATAAAAATATAAGGCTCTCTGAACTCAGAGCTATATAATAATGCAAGGACTTTAAACAAAATCTATTTGGCCATTTGAAGTTTGCATGAATTATAGCCAGTTTGTTTGTTACACTAAACATAAATTCAATGAAATAACCCCCATGTTTCTGCAATGCAGTCACAAGTCTCCTTTGGACCAGATAAACTTGTATGTGAAATACAATCTGTCCAAAGTGCCTCTATATTTAAATATAAAACCAACTAAACATTGTATTCCTCCTTACCACTCCCACACCCTGAGACTCTTGTCATCTGATGTGGACACAAATCTCCTGTTCTGGTCGATGAAGGTGATGGTGTTCACGGGGCCAAGATGTCTGTCATACTCCTGGATGATCTCACCAGACCTGGTGTCCCACTGAGGAAGAAAATACAATAATATAATAACAATAATAATAACAAGATAGTATTTATATACAGCTCCTTTCCTCACTCTACAGCAAGCTCAAAGCACTTTATAGCCACTACTACCACAATTCCTGGGACGCATACTGGTAGAGCTGCCTAGTCGGCGCCCATGCCAACATACTAACAAGATCTTTCCCATTTTACACCTGGGTGGGGTGAGAAAGTACGTTTTCAAAGAGTGCACCTAACATATATATATCAGGAGGCTGACATGATACAGTGGAATACATGCAATGGTTTGGCAGATGGCTTACAAACATGCTATGGAATTCAGATGCCAGTATTTTAAGCATTACATTTCTCCTCATCATCATCAGTCATTTCTATTTTTCAAACCATCAATGTTCTTCTCATTGCTATTGCTTATCACTATCACAAGTGGAATATAATACAATTGTTTTTAAATAGTGCAAAACAAAACAAAACAAAAACTCATCCTTGAGACAAGTACAAAAACTCACACAAACAATCTTCTTGTCTGAAGTTCCAGCAACAAACAAATGCTGCTTGTCTTCCTCTGGGTGAAACTTGACACAGTAAGGCACCTTGCGACTCGTGAATCGGTCTTTGCACACTCCTGAAACATGACAGTCACATTCAATCAGCTCTTGCCAGATAGGTAATTATAGAACTGGGGAAAATAGGATCATGTTTTGGTCTCCCCAAGCCAAAGCAAACATGAGAACTTCCTTAAAAACAATGTGCTTTATAACAGTCAATTACAGTGTAATCTGCTTATATCAACATGCTCAGGGAAGTGGATTAAAACATAATACTTTGGAAGGATTTATATTTCTAAAAAACACCCCACTCTTCTACACTGTTCTAGTAAACAAACCAATATCGAGCTCATGCTAATTGGGATGATGCGCGTTAGAAATGAACTCCATTATTATTATCATTATTAACATATATATTTTTTTATAAATAAAGGATTAGTCGTGTCAACGGTTTAGGCCCTTGTTCAAATTACACTAGGATGCCAATAAAGACCCACCAGTCCCTTGCTCAAATTACACTAGGATGCCAATAAAGACCCACCAGTCCCTTGCTCAAATTCCACTAGGATGCCAATAAAGACCCACCAGTCCCTTGCTCAAATTACACTAGGATGCCAATAAAGA
>JAUELK010223442.1:2318-16200 GCA_031471215.1 Gastropteron pacificum | reverse complement strand
GTAGATCTAGTCTTCACAGAGCTTCAGAAGTCCTTGCTCAAATAGAAGAGATACTACAAATTATATCTCCCTAACAACAAGATGAGACAAAGTCTCACTACACACATGTAGATCTAGTCTTCACAGAGCTTCAGAAGTCCTTGCTCAAATAGAAGAGATACTACAAATTATATCTCCCTAACAATTATGACTGCAGCGTTATATACAGAGGACTTTTGCAATCGCGCAATGTGACTCAGTCTGTAATGCCCTGTGCATAGCCTGCACAATGGACTCGGAGAACGCGGCCAACCGGACCATGCACAAACCAAACCCCAAGGAAGGTCAGTGCAGTCAATAGCCACTCTTAAAAAATCAAATCCGAACGAGCTCTGAAAATGCTAGCCATAGTGATATAATCCTCTTTGGTCCTATTGGTTTGTAATGGTGAGATGGAATATCCTACAAGTTAAGACATGTGATATATATACGTCATGTTACATAAGCAACGTCAAAGCTCTATCCATTCCCATGTGACTACGGGGCAACATTGCTGTTCAAAAGCACACCGAGACACCCATTTCCACTGATCACTGATATGCATGTTTTGACTCTTGTACATGTACACAAACAGTATTGTAATGGGATGGATGTGTATTATGTTTTGTATGACGATTGAAAGTGGTATGGATGGGACAATATCGTCACTTTGGCTTCATGATCCATTCACATAACCATTGTTGCTTTACTTTTTACACATACTACAGTGCAGTACACTAAAGAGATAGATCCTCACTTGATCAATTAAGTGCCAAAGGCAGAGTACAGAGTGGCGCTATAAATGGCAGGAGTCAACTCTATACAGTCTTCTTGTCATAGAGGAACAACATCACTGCATTCCTGGCACTCCCATAGGTGCTCTGTTCCTCCCTGTAGGATCAATTAATGAAGGGTGTTGATACTTATAGTATAGTCCCCATTGTATAGTATAAACTATAACTGCATCATAAATTACAAGAATCACTACATTGGTGGACAATATCCACACCTGTATAGTATAGCTGTTGACTTTTCCCTTTCAAGTGACCAACCTAGCCTAGGGCTGCAACCTGGAGACCAGAAGCTTGCCGTTTGTTCCTGCAATTGTACAATGCAAGACACCTCCTGGGTAAGTAGACATTGTATCCAATGATTCTTTGATTTACATTCTCAGGATAGGTGTTAGAAATGTGCTGCCTCTTTGCTCAAAACACAAGGACATCCAGTCAATCCAGTCCCTTTTTTTCTCTTTATCCTATGGTTATTATATTTCATAACTGTATCCCCCAAAAAACAGCATGACTGACTTCTAGTCAGACATATCATTGAACAATCTACTACAATGTGTGAGTATGGGAGATCCATCTATTGAATTTTAAATATAATGCATTATCATGTCATATGCTATAATAATGTATAAGAATTCTATATATCAAAAATCAAAGGTCTGAACAAATTTTCCTCCATTAACATGCTAGAGTGAAAAATCAAAGACGGAAATCTTAGATTACATAATTTGTGCATTGATAAAAATAATTAACAGATTTTGGACAAAAATCAGGTGGTGGTCAAAATTAAAGCAACATAAATTATTCTTTCATATTCCACATATTTTACATGTATTAAAAAAGAAAGGAGCTTTAGAACTCTGGTGATAATTTGTGTTTTCAATCATATAAATATCTTCATCTAGACACCCTCCAAAACCCCCCAAAACAAACAAGTACAAATCTGCAATCAATCAGAGAATTCGGGCAAAATAATTTGTCACAATACATATTAACTAAAACAAATTGTTTGAAATTAGAGATCATTTTTACTAAAAACATTTTGGAGAGAATACACACAGCTTCTGTGATCCACACAGACATGATGAGAGAGTTGTACATGTTTCATGCAATAGTGGTGTAACTTCATTTTTGTACCTTTGGGGAGAAGAAAAAAAGGTAAAAAGTTACCAGTTTTTTCTGTTGCCCCCACAGTTTGAACGTTGAGATACCTTCTGTACATACAATAGGCCTACTACTACTACAACTACTCCCACTGGCATTGTATTGAGTGCATAATATATTACAAGTGTTTCCCACTTTTCCTCTACTACTACTCAAGCCATGAATCATTGTGAACTACACACAGACAGACAGACAGACAGAAACTGACAGACGGATGGACACAAAGACGGACAGAGAGAATGATACAGAAAGACAGACACACAACCACACAGGCAGACAGACAGACATTCGTACCTGGAATGATATCATTATGCACAAGGAGACCAGAAGAAAGTCATGACTCGATTAGACATTATGATACAAGTATTATTAATTGTTCATAATCTACAATAAAACAAAAGTGTATAACGGACAATGGAATAAGACAGACACTATCATTATGATTGTTGTATTACATGATAGTACATCCATATTGATTAATGTTTAAGTACCTCTGATGGTAAACAAGTAAAATCTAGCTAGATCATCATCATTACCTGACTTAATGATGAATAGAACATACATGTACAATACAATACGTCATAAATCCTCATTAATCCAAACTCCACATAGTACAGTATGTAATCTTTCAAAACTGTGCACATATTACAAGATACGACAATACATGGAATCCTTAATGAAATTACAAACATTGTCTCTCTACACTGTGACTAAAGAGACATTCCATGGAGACTGGTCGTAACCAACTTGTGCCACACATTTCTACTTGATTCCTACAGTTTAATTTCAACGAAATCCCTTGCCAGATATTTTTTCACGATTGGACTGGACTTCTGAGATTTTGTAATTCTGTTCTTTTTCCTCTTCGGGCATCGGGCCAGGTTTCAAGAATGAACATGGATGAGGCATAACAAAAACCTTTACCAACATTGTTAACAGTTTGTCTTTCAGAATGTATCACAATCTTTATTAGAACTGGGTCATGAAAAACTTTGTCAATATTTTAAATGAACTCATTGTCTCCGGACGGGTTTTCCCGCTTTACAAAGTTTACAAATGTATGTCGCAGATCCGCTGGCAGCAGTTTGCCGGAGACGACAGTCTCTATAGGTTATGATAGTCAGGGAAGAAAAAGGGGAAAAGACATAATGTTCTATATGGAAATATTTTCTCCTCATAAATCAACAGAAGAAGAGAACATGGTATTTGAGTAACTAAGGAATGGTCGATGATAAATGTGACATGAAACATGATTACATAACACAGTGCAACTCTGTGCACACAGGCTCATCCCACTCCAATATGATGACACAGTTTCTGTTCATTCTAGTTTATGAATTTGTTGTTATGCATGAGTGCGGGGACAATAATGTGTTGTACCGTGCACACATTCCTTGTTCATATCATTTATGTACACTGCAGTTTATGGAAAAAGCTGATACACAGAATTCTACATTTCTTGTTACGCATGTATTCCTAGTTGATATACAGAGTGAGTAAAACAGAGAACAGACATCTTTAAAATGAAATATCTTGAAACTGAAATGAACAAGAATGTAAAGTAAATAAAAATTGAAATTCACCCCAAACGAGTATTTTTTTAAACACCCGTACTTATGCACCACTTCTGTAGCGATCCTGGTTATACATATGTCAAACAATTGTTTATGAACTTACTTCATTCTCCGAAATGTTCAAATTGTTTGTTCAGTTGGTTTTCAAGATATTTCATTCTAAAGATGTCCATTAATTTTCTCACTGTGTACTTTTTGTATAGTTTAGAACATTCATATATTCTCTCCACAGGTCTAGCGACACAGCAAAGATCAAATAAGAAGTAAGACCTACATATTAGTGCTTCCTATAGGACAGAGGTAAATTAACTATCTATATGACCCACGTCCAAAAATACACACACTGGAAAACATTTATTTTTGCGCTAAGGTCCTGGACTTAATGTCTTGTATATTCAAACAAACCTATACTACTATGTGCTGTAGCATATCTATTTCGCCAAAGAACACACACTCTGGAGCGCCTTCAACTTTGTTTATATTGTATTACAAGCTTGAACCAGATGAAAGACCTTATTCCTATCTGTAGTGCACTAGCTGTTGGGGTTTTTGCTCTTTGGCCAGACGAAAGAATTCACATTTACGATGTCTGTAGTAAATACCCAAATAGCATTATAACAATAAAACCCATTATGGATACACTACATTTATTAATGTAAAATTATGCGCACTGTCAATAGGAGGAGTAATTCAATTGTGTACACACTAAAACTTGGCTCAGTAAGTCATTATGAAGGTATTTTTATAAGTACATGTGAAAGGGGTATTGAACATTTGATGCTATTTACATGAAAACACAAATCTGGTCATCATGGCAAATAAATCAACAAAAGTTGGAATATCTTCAAGACAAAAAAATGTTAGTCATAAGTATTGCACGCAAAATGATGATAGTCAAACCACAAGTTCTACTACATGTACTAGTTATCCACTTATTTTGTACATTAGGTATTACTACTACAGGCTATTATGTTTTGAACATGAGGATTATTACACCTTCACTTTGTCAAGCCCTCTTTGAGCCTGTTGAACAAGGGGAAAGCACTATCAAAATGTACTTTGTTATTACTATCATGACTTACAGTGGTCTTCAAACCACTTTATGCTGGAATGCCCCAAACTAAGTACAGCTGGGGAAAGCATTACTGCCAAACAGTCCTAGCATTCATGGCACCCTATACCTTGGACCACCTAAAGAGGCAGCATCTTTTACAAGAATTGCAATTGCCAGCTTGAGTGAAGGACTAAATACATGTAATTGGTGAGATAACAAGAAAAGCTACCACAATGCTATCAACTGAAGATCCTACCTACTAAGATTTAATTTTGCTCAAGGCAAATTCCACTCATGAACACAAAAAGAGCAGACTATCAGCCTCCTGCAATAACTTACTTGTTTAAAAATCTTCGCTTGAAACTACAAAAGATCTCCAGAGATGGTCAGGATAGAGGACAGTGGAGAAGTCCATTGTTGGATCTACATATAAATGATGCTACTATTATTATAATATGTGTGGCAGTGATCATGAAACATGATGATGCTTACAGGTGACAGGTGAATGAATGATCTTACGCAGAGACCAATGTAGTTTTTGTAATGTTCACTGATGTGGGTATCAGTTCAGAGTCGTAATTGAAATAATACAACATTTTGTACAAAAGAGCAATGCAATGTGTACCATTGGACCATTCAGAATTTAATAAATTCACAGTACGATCAATGTATGAATTGTTTTACATTGGCTGTACATACCAAAAGCGTAGTTTAATGTTCCACTCAACACATCCATAGTGGGTACACTTTTACAGGGGACCACGAGCAGTCTTCTATTCCATTAACACACTCACACACCACATTGGTAATGTGAGAGGGAGATGTATGGAAGTAAGGACTACATACATGTACTTCAAGTAATCAAGTCAAGATGAGATATGAACACTGTTTAAAAAATTGATAAAACCCTTTGGGAGATATATGTGCAAAGACTTGAGGCGTGTTTACAACAACTTGGCTACAGTAGGGACCTTTCACAAGAAACCTTTTAGCACTGTAACCCCTAGAAAACGTAGGACTCCAAGAGAAAATGTAGGAGGACTCCCAAGATGCATGTAAAAACGCATCCAGTTTTAACACAACATTGCAGGAATTTTCTAGTCACCTATTGGTCTTTGGACCACAATGTCATGTTATAGGGGTTTGAGAAAGGTCCCTATTGTATGTCTGGTTTGCTTGGTTAGGAAGTAGTTTAGTCCTGAGGTAAAGATTTCATACCAGCTCACAGGCAGTGAGTGATCTATATGAAGCTGGTTCAATAATACATAGTGCGATACAATGGGGCCAATCTGCTGTCTCAAGGATGAAGAATCAAGGTCCATATAGGCCAATGAGAAGATGGGAACAGGATATAAAGGACTGGCTTGGAACAACAACAATAGCAGAAGCAGGTAGAGCCGTAGAGGATCAAGAGTGCATGTTGCAGGAGGGTTTGACAGGCAATGTCTTGCCAGACGATGATTTGACAGATGAAGAAATGTTCCACTGCCTCGAGTAATTAGTAATATGTCGTATGGAGTAAGCTAAACAACACTGACACCATGGCTGGCTTACTTTGACATATGCTGGTTTGTAATGGAACTTTGTATTTTGACGTGACATTCAAAACATTGCTGAGTATCAAAAAAATGACGACTAGCCGTAAATAAAAATGATTATGATACAATAATGGGTATCCTATAATGAAATGAAAAGACAAGCTACCTCAGTTTTATGAATCTATAGAAATTAAGATTTAGCTGTATTTTGTAGTGACTAGTGTTATTGCTAGCATTTAAAACACACTTGTCATTGCGAAATTGAGTATCATTTTAAAGACATATGAAGCGGTTTGCCCGAAATACAACGATGAATGATGCTGTATTGTAATGTGCACACAAAAAAGAAATCTGTTTTGTTACAGTAGTATGTCTAAGCCTTTAGAAGTGAATCAGGAATGGAAGAGGAAGTAGCAGTAGTGACACAAAGAAGTGAGATTTTTAACTTTTATCTATTTTTTATTCTATCTAATACATCTTCAACGTTTTTGTCAAAACTCGACGGTGTGAATTTGAGAGAAAATGATTAGATCAACATTCCATGAGAGAGGTGTAAAATGTTCTTCTGAACATCATTGTTACTTCAGTAGGATTACAGAGAAGATTAATGAGAATGGATGGAAGCAAGGACACCTTTTCAAAATTCTCATTTATGCAGATGCAGTACTATCAGTGAGACAGAGAATAGAGCCCAAGAAAAAAACAAGTATTTCCCGTTTTCTTGAATGAAAAGCATGGATTTAACCAGTCTGCTGTCAATACATTTTAACTTTTGCTCTATCCCTGGAAAGTCTACAAGTATACTACACAACAAGCAGAACAGTTTAGCACACATTTGTTCAACCAAATGTGGCACAATCAGACATTCACAAAAGGTTATACACGAGATATGCACTGTCATCCTCCTCCTTCCATGTCAAGTCAAGTAAATTTTACAGTGCAACAAAAATCTCTCAAAAAGCACCAACAGTCCTGTTCAACTTGCATGTACTAAGAAATACACTACCTCTTCATAGATCATATCTTGTCATGCCTTGGCCATATCCACTCGGAAGTGACGCAATATTCCACACTCCTTTTCTTCCTATTTGCCTTTGTCTCTGCTCTTGAACCCTCAGTCAGTTTGAATGTTTGCTTCTAAGAGTTAAAGGCCTCATCATGTAGCTCATTGGAAAATGTAAGCTATTCAGCCTGCACAATTGACACACTGACATTCAGAGAGACTCGCAGTACAGACACTTGGGTCCCTTTGTTCCACAAGGAATCGGGAGGCATGAGTCTCGAGTCTGTCCAGTCACAGTCCCTAGGATAGTCTTTACATCTTCTTCTATAGACCCTCTTTACATCATTGGCCAGCACCATTTATAAAGAGACACACTGAAGGTGTTGGTTGGTCTTCACTGACATTCTTCTTCTTGTACACTACAGGCCTACCTCCTTCATACCAGTGGTCAGCACCATTTATAAAGAGAAACCCTATGAGGGTGTTGTCTTTATTGACGAGAGTGAAAAACTCAATGGCAGGGAATAGCACTGGCAACAAAAACTAATTCTTCTTCCTTGCAAGTCATTCCTACTCCCAACAGATCATACACACATGTTTCAAGCCAGCATCTTGGGGAATGTCCACTACATAGTCTATCCGGCCCTGCATCAAGTCGTACACATGTCCTCGGTCTTGTCATCCGTAGGAATTCCTTCACTGAACCTCAAGCCTTCATGATTATCTTAAAGCTTAGAGTAGCAGTAAATGGATACACCAAAGTGTCACCACTACATTCTGGACAGCTTCCTTCAGGCTACAGGCATACACGTTTGCCTCCTCATCACAATGGAGAACTGTAAGGATCAAACATTGCTCAGAGGCTAACAATGCTGTAAGATTAGTACCGTGAAATACACATGAATTCACTCAAGTTTTGGAAAATCTTTCACATACAATGCACGATTGCGTGCAGGGCAAATCACATCTAGCCAAACATCCGTTTCAATTCACTTACAAGGAAAGTGTCCCACGGACTTCCATCACAATTTTGTCTCTTTCTTACAGAGTTAACCTTTCTACAAGTCTTTCTGTAGTCCTAAGTTTCAGCCTTCACAAGACAGCAACCCAAGGCCTGCACTACTCTTTGGGCTCTTTCTTGTTGGAGGCCACGTCCCTGATGGAGCTGAGTGTTTTCTGGAACCAGGTGTTCTTGTTGGCCGAGATCTCGGTGACGGCTGCGTTCAGTTGGTGCGTCAGGTCCTGCGTCTTACACTCAGACTCCACTAGGGCAAGCTTGGTTTGGGCCAGCTCCAGCTCTAGCTCTCGGATCTGGGGGAGACAGTTAATTGTTCATGATAGTGGTTGCTATTGTGGCTGTTAACGATTTGTTGCTGCGATCAGGCACAAGGTATGAGCTATTTGCTCTTCAAATGGTCCAGCAGATCTATAACAAAAAGGCCTGTATGCATATCAGCCATGAAAATGTCACATGATAACACAGAAAAGAAAAAAAATTGAATCAAAGGCTTCTAGACCAGATATTCTTCTTCTTACCCCATAGTAGTCATTGTTGACAGTAGGGACACTAGAGGGAAAGTAGAATAACAGAAATCAAACCAACACAAACCTGGTTCCTCATCTCTGCCATGCCCATGTCCTCCTCCTTCTCATTGACATTGTCTGACAGACGGATGTGATCTCCATCAAACAGTTTGCTGCATTGGTCGCATGACTTCACCTGCGACTGAGGGGAGAAAAAAAAAGAATAGAAAAGACTGATAAGATGATTTGTTTCTTTTCTTTTCTTAGACGACTCTCTATTTCGTCAGTAAATTGAATGTTGGGTTTCACAGATGATACAATATAATGATACATAATCACACTCCTTGCACAAAGAGCATAGGTGAAAAAGATGAGGTTCATGAAATAAAAATAGATGACAGTTCTTAAAAACATCCTTGTTCTACAGAAAGCTCACTTACTACAAAGTCAGTGTAATATTCCCCAAACAGTAAACTTCCTACTCCGTTAAAATCTCAGACCCTTAGGGTAGAATACATTTGGTGTACAGTTTGATTGTAAGCTCTCTTCATCTTCACTCTAAACTATCTTTCACAGTCTACTGCTGGGTACCGATGTAACATAACGATGAGGTGAGAAAACTCTGACAGGGTACCCATTTACGGGTCGGTCCATTGAATTTGTCACTCATGTTATTCATTAAAAACTTGATTCTGTCATATTTAAACTCTGATTAATTTTACGGAATCAACACAAAAATATTTTAAAAGCAAAACAAATCCTTCAACAAACAGGCACGACACATACCTTGATACCCTGCAGCTCCTCCCTATGGGCAGTTTGCTGTTTTTCTAGACGATTGCTGAGCTGTGTGCAGATCTAGAAAGGAGAAGTAGATGTTTAAAAATCATTGAAAAAGGAACCTTTCTTGTAAAAGATTTTTTGAAATGGTTAGCACAAGTCTATGCAAAAATATTTTTGTATAGAGTTCACATTCACATAGAGATTACATGAAATAGAATCAAATTTCATATTAGTGTATAAGGCCATTGGCTCACATTACACAATATTACGATAATGGACAGGCAAGACTTCAAAATGAAATGTGCAAAAAACAACAAAACAAACAAACAATAAAATATTAATTTCCTATGCTCTGATTAAACATGCTTTAAGTAGACAGAATGATGAGATAACAAAGCCCATTGGCAGGTAGACTTTGATAGTTCCACCTGTTAGGCCCTCACACTGATAATCAGGTACTGGGTATCCCGTCAAAGACAAGGATGAATTCTTGTGCTTATTCGCCTAAATATCAATGAATCAAACCAGCTGACAAACCTGTTTGTAGTCTGCAATAATTGTGGAGTTTCGGGTCGACTCTGTCTCTGCCCTCTCCAGTTCTCGACGACACATCTCCTTCAGCTGTGGACACAGTCACAACGTTTGACTAAATTACCTCTGACTAACTACGGAAAGGACAAATGACTCACCTGTTGAAAATGAGAATAACAAAACAAAACAAAAGCTATCAGACCATATAAAGAGTATCTGTTCAAAACAAACGAACAAACAAAGCAGACATCGACCACTTATAGTACAAGCAGATGGAGAGACAAAAATATAAATGTCATACATTTTTATTATTTCATTTATGATGATCGTGGAGCACTCACCTGTTTCGACTCTGCATCCAAGCGTTTCTTCTCATCTTCTGTCTCTTTCAGTAGCTTGGCCGTGTGGGCATAGTCTTTCTCCAAGACAATGTTCTTGTCTGAAAGCTAATGGGATGATAGAGCACAATGATACAATTATAATTTTAAAAAGCGACAAGAAGAAGAAGATACAATAACAATGCTTCATTCACATTACTCTCAACATCCAGAAAAATGAAGACGATAATGGTGACATGTAAACAGTGCATCTCCCAAAACATTGTATGGAACAAGCTTTGGTCAAAAGAAATGTCAAAATCTTCTCAGTCTAGTTTTGAAATGACTTTGCGTTGTTAGGGATTACAGTGGATGTGTGAATGAAATGAAGAGAACGAAAGAAAAGAAAGATGGTACGAAAGAAAGAAAGAAGGCAAAAAAGAAAGAAGGAAAGAAAGAGAAAGTTCAGTTTTACTATAGTTTAAGTACTTTCAACTGAAATATATTAAAGAATAGTGGACATAAGAAAGAAAGTAAAAATGTAAGAAAAGAAAGAAAGTCAGATGGAAAATGAGAAACTTGCGTTTTTTACGGTTATACAGTACTTTCAACATGGATGGAGAAAGAAAGAAACAAATAACCAATTAAACAAGTAAATAAATAAATGGAGCAAAGGAAAACAAATAACAAATAGTAGCCTACATCAATTCATTTACATTCAACAATTTAACCTTATCATAGACCCTTAATCCCCCCCCCCCCCCCAATTTATTTTTGTATCAATGGCCGATAGGTGCTGCTCTTTAGCAACTTAGTCTTGGCATCAGCGAACAGCGGAGCTCACTAATTTCTCTGAGAAGGGATGTAAAGGTATAGCAAATAGAAATACATTTTATAGAGAAAAAAAAAGGCGTGTGTGCACAAACTGACCATGTCAATCTGACTGCGTAGCACCAGTTTACTGTCCACCAATTCATGGGCCAGGTCGTCATTCTCTTGTTCAAGCCTCATGTTGGCCTCAATCAGACGTTTGTTCTCACGCTGAAACAGTAGCAACAATAACAACAATAACAACACACGGTTCACACAAATACCTTTCACAGACACAGAAATTTCATTTACTCCCCAAAGATGCAACAAATATTCAAAGATATCTATAGCGTGTTAATCCAGGCCTAGGCCTAGATCCTGGCCTTACACATCTGTTCATTTCCTGTGCTCCCGCAGAAATTGGCTCTAAATTTCTAAAGACATATCAACATCAGCATTCCAACAGTTCCCCTGTGACTGAAGAAAAACGTTTTCAAAGAGATTCACAGACAAGCTGAATTCAAAGACATTTCAAAGACATTTTTTCAAGAAATCGTGAACCCTGACAACAAGTATAAATACAGTTACCAAACTGAAATACAACAATAATAAAAAATGTGCTGTCTTTCAAACGAATGAGCAAATTCCTCCTTTCTAAACTTGATCCGGAGTGACATTTAAAGCTTTTCACATCTAAGTTACTTCAGTTTATGCTCTTGCCGATTTTGATATCTAGACAGGTTACGTCTAGAGCCAGAGCTATGTGGATTTGAGTTGACTTTGCCCTGAAGATGCTGCATGCACTGGTGGTCACAACTCAAAACTGTCCAAAAATGTATACAACCTTTTGTGTGATAAGCTGTGAATTGAATTGTAAGGAAAGTAACCATGCCGAAATAATAATGCTAATAACAACCAAAGGTAAACCTACTGTACTGAAATACAAAAAGTGATATAACAACCTAAGCAACTACACAATACATACTACACAATTCAATTTTTCTACAAGCATTCTACAACAAAATCTTTCAAAAGAAATGAAAAACAAGTCTTTAATATAAAAAAAACAACAACCCACACCCATCTTTCTTGTGGGGAAAAAAAGATGTTCAACTGTCAAGGCATCTTTGTCTATGAGTGGCATTGGCACTGACCTCAAACTTTTCTATGGGGTCCTCTTGTTGCATGCTCTGCTCCTGAAGACTCTGGTATTCCTTCTCATACTTCTTCAGCTTACGGTTGCTCACCTGGGGAAAGGACACATACAGGTTACATTAATAATACCTATATCATCATGCAAGGCACAGTAAAAGGAGGTAGAACAAGAGGAAGGCAGAAAAAAAGATAGGAAAACAACATAACCGAGCGGACAAACCTCAAGCTAAATGACGTGCTGAGAGCAGCGGAAAACAGAGAGGAATGGAGGAAACTGACTGTCAAGTCTTGAGAAGTGACTAAGGGACCATAGGTAAGTACAAGTATAATCATCATCAAGTTCCATGCCATGCAGCGTTGGCGCTCATGTTCTTCCATACTTCCCTGTCTCTTCTTGCTATCAGTGCGTATTCTTTACCCTTTTTTTCCTACTTATGCCACTTTGTCAATCCATCCATCGTTTTTTTCTGGGTGTCGTTTTTTAGTGCATGTATGTTAGAACCCTCACTTTCATGCTGACTGCCAGCAGTGTGAGTTCCTTGGCAGACTCCTCCCCTCTGAACTTCTTGGGCAAGTGCACACGGAAGTGTTTCAGCACTCCTTCAAAGTCATGGGCCAGCAGGTCTTGTCTGGACGTCTGAAACAGTCACAGAAATCGTTCTGAGAGAATTGTATGGGATTTACATTGCACAAGATGGGGGGCAAATATAAATTACACATACATTTGATAATGTGATAGAGCCGACAGAGGGATGAGCGCTATATAAGTGATTTTAATCATTATTATTATTATAATAAGTCATTTGGACAGCACACACAAGGTGCACTATGGCGCTTGACTATTTAAAAAAAACAGTAACACAATTTTGACAAACATAGTGAGACACAGTCCTTGCTGTATAAAAAAATAAATGACATCTAATGACAGTAAGTGTTTACAAAGAGCTCACTATTCAACTTTCCTAGAAAGAGTTGAAGTTTGGCACACATATATACACCAATACATTAAAACACAAACACACACCCCAAGTGACACAAATATGCAGGTCATCTAAAAGGTGGGACCAACTTATTAACAACCATCTCTGATAAAACGGCAGTGAATAACCAAACAAATTGAACCAAGGACACAATCATTTGGTCACTGAGTGTATTGTATTGTATTGTATTGTATACACTTTCTTCATCCCTTTTCAGGGAAATTTGCATTAGTGTTCTGAGCTCCGCTTTTCGCTGAAGCCAACACGCAGTCGCCACAGAGCAGAGCCTATCAATAATGTTGGCCTTTGTTCCACAAGGAATCTAGAGGCATAGGTCAAGTGACCAATAATCATTAAGGAAACAAATTAATTATATAATAATGGTATGATGTTTGAGAAACTTACCTTGAGCAGTGCCAGTGCCACACAAAAGATGATCAGCTGACCCTGGGAGATGAGATAATACAAAGATAACATATAAAGGTTGTGTCTCACTTCCAAGTATTCATGCAAACAAAAAAGCCAAACTATCAGTTGAAAAGTACAATTATCAGAGAGTATGAAAAGTCAAAGAAAAGGAAGAAGAAGGAGAAGATGATGATGATGATGATGATGATGATGATGATGATGATGATGATGATGA
>JAUELK010223331.1:0-19133 GCA_031471215.1 Gastropteron pacificum | reverse complement strand
GACCTTCCCAGCATCAAATTAACATTAGGAACATAAATATCTGCATCTAATATCCCCACTTTAAGCCCACTATTTCTTAAAGATAGAGCTAAGTTTACAGCGACACTACTTTTCCCTACTCCACCCTTTCCACTAAAAATAGAAATAATGTTTTTAATAGGTATTTTTTGTTGCAAGAAAATACTAGGCTTTTGTGTATCTACAGAGAATGAAATAAAGACTTTTTGCACAGAAGGAAAATAAAGGGAAAGAATATCACGTACATGCTGTTCTAGTAAACTGGTCATCGGATAAAATAGACTGGGTAAGTGTATGTTAAAGGACAAGTCTTTGCCGATAATCTTTATCCCTTGAATCATCCCAAGACTTACTATATCTTTTTTTAGATCTGGATCCTCTACTCTTTTCAGAACGTCTAGCAAAGAATTTTCTGTTAGATTATACATAAAGTGAAAAACTCCTTATTCTTAATAACGTATTAGAATTGTAAGATTGCTATTCTAAAATGATCAGTATTGAGCTGAGCAAATGCAATTCCATAACTATCTTGCAGTCAACAGTATGATCTATGATTCGATCAGCTTTTTATGCTTTAGGAGTCATTCAGACACTATAGAGTGGATCAATTCTTTCATCTCATGAAAGAATTGAGTCTTGATGACTTTTTTGCTACTTGTATCGAGACTAGTATGAAAGACTACAAATTGCTTTTTTTCTGCATCCATACTAATTACTGCATCATATTTTTTTTTTTCTGCATAGCGATAAATTTTATCCAACTTCCTTTGAATAGGATAAATTTCTATCTGAACACCATAAGACATGAGATCTTGACTAAGAGAGTGGGCTAATTCTATAGTCAAAAGTCCTCCTAGACACAGTAAGCAAGATGTGGTTTTCTCTAGTAAATTATGGTTTAAGAGCTCTTCCTTGTCTAACTTATCAAATAACCTAGTTAACCCAATAGAGCCACCTACACCTGGAAGATTTCGGTTCACAAATTGTGAGACTAGATTGCCATAACGCCCACCACCGCATATAGAAGGATACTGAGGCCACTCCTTAAAACGACCCTCAAATACTAAACCTGTGTAATAATTTAGCCCCCTTGCGATTGATAGATCCACTTGAATATTTTTTGAGTACTGAGAGACTCTACACAATGTACTCACTACATTACTTAACTCCTCTAAGCCTTCTTCTAATAATGCACAAGAACACCCGAGAGACTGCACAGAGTGTATAAAGTCTAAGTTTTTGCTAGAAATCGTAGCCAACTCTAAAACTCGATCTATAAAATGAGTAGAAAGACCTGCTTCCTTCAATAAGTGAGACACTCCTCTCTCCTGAATTTTATCTAGTTTATCTACAATTCGTATAACATCCTCTACATTTTGAATTCCCAAAGCAGAGTAAAAACCCTCTAATATTTTACGATTATTAAAACTCAATTGAACATCAACTTGGATCGCATCAAAAGCCCTTAGTAGAACCAATGGAAGCTCAATGTCATAATAAGCCGGTAAACATTGGTCTCCAATAATATCAATATCACACTGATAAAACTCTCGAAACCGTCCCTCTTGAGGACGCTCTCCACGCCATGCCTTCTGTATTTGATACCTCTTGAAAGGAAAGTGAACATCTTCTAAGTGCATAGATAAGTATCTGGCAAAAGGAATAGTCAAGTCATAGTGTAAGCCGTGTTTCACCTTTTCTATATGTGGGCCATCAATACGTTTGATTCCATATATTTCATTATCACTACTATTACCACCACCACATAGTGTAGTAACTTCCTCTATAGACCTTGTTTCTATGGGAACATAAGCATGTTGACGATAAACACTTTCAATTTTACTGCGATAACTTTGAAATATCAAAAAAGAACCAGGATTAAACTCTGGAAAACCACTAATACTTCTTGCGTTTTTCACTCACAATCTCCTTAAAATATCATATAATTATATTCAGTTTTTATATAAAAACTGAAACAAAACATACTCAATATATAAGCACTAATCCCTCCTTTTTTCGAGGATAATAATTTGTTCCACGTGGAACAAATTATTATCCTCGAAAAAAGGAGGGATTAGGTAAAAACAACATAATATTGTAAACCTTGTAAAAGGAATACAATATTTGACTTTTTTTACCTAAAGGTATACAATGATCATATGATGAAATTCTCAACATCTGTAGACACAGCATTACGAATGCTAATATACCTAACAGACAATCAGCAAAAAGGACTCATCACTATGCCTGAACTCAGTCAATCATTGCAGGTATCATATAATAATGTCGTTCGCATTGCCAATCGTCTACAAAACGCCTCCATTATCCAGTCCTATACAGGAAGAAGTGGCGGTATGAGGCTCAATATGGTGACGAAAAATATTTCTCTTCGCACTGTCGTTACTGCTATTGATGGTCCAACAAAATTAGCAGTCTGTATATCTCAACACAGTCCTAATTATCAAATCGATCCCAAAATAACTCCCATAGAGAACTATACATACCACTGTGACTTGAATCAGTGCTGCATCAGAAGTGTTCTCTGCTCTATCAATCATCAGATTGATGACATACTAGAAAGTGTGACTATTCAGTCTATTATAGATCAATACCTTACTCCTAAAAAAAATATAGATCAGAGTTTACCCTCCATGCAATCAGACCAAGAGCATTTACACAATGTGATTGAGAAGAAGCAAGCGCTTAAACAGCCCAAGTTTTTAGAAAACTACTAAAATCTCATACGGATTAGTATGAAACTAAATAGTCAGAGTATTCATTGGAGATTCGATCTATGAAATTAGACAAAAACCTGAGTAGTAACCCTATCGCACAGTCGTATGATCCTTTACATGAGCTCACAAAAGGTGAGTATAAGTATGGATTTTCTACCAAGATAGACAGTGAAGTTGCGCCTAAAGGGCTTAGTGAAGATATCGTACGTATGATTTCTGCTAAAAAAAATGAACCTCCATTTGCACTAGAGTTTCGTTTAAAAGCATTTAGACATTGGCAAACCATGAAAGAACCTCGATGGGGAAACTTAAACTATGAAGAAATCTTATTTCAAAACTATCACTACTATTCTGCTCCAAAACAAAGTAAACCTAAATATCAATCTCTCGATGAAATCGATCCAGAACTCAAGCGCACCTTTGATAAGCTAGGTGTGCCAATTTTAGAACAAAAGAAAATGGCTAATGTAGCTATAGATGCAATCTTTGATAGCGTTTCTGTCGTTACTACTTTTAAAGAAAAACTACGAGAATACGGGGTAATTTTTTGCTCTATCTCAGAGGCAATGCAAGACCATCCAGAACTCATCAAAAAGTACTTAGGTTCCGTTGTCCCCTATAGAGATAATTTTTATGCTGCGTTAAACTCTGCAGTGTTTACTGATGGGTCATTTTGTTATATTCCTAAAAATACAGTTTGCCCAATGGAGCTTTCTTCTTATTTCCGGATCAATACTCAAGACACTGGGCAGTTTGAAAGGACACTCATCGTCTGTGAAGATAATAGTTATGTTAGTTACTTAGAGGGCTGTACCGCACCGATGTTTGACTCTCGACAGCTTCATGCAGCAATTGTCGAGTTAGTTGCATTAGATAATGCCACAATTAAATATGCTACGGTACAGAATTGGTACCCAGGAGACAAAGAAACAGGAGAAGGCGGTATTTACAACTTTGTCATAAAAAGAGGTAAATGCTTAGGTAAAAATTCTAGAATCACATGGACACAAATTGAAACAGGATCGGCAATCACCTGGAAGTATCCCAGTTGTCTATTACTCGGCGATAATTCGGTAGGAGAATTTTACTCTGTAGCCTTGACCAATGGTCGCCAACAAGCTGATACAGGGACAAAAATGATCCACGTAGGAAAAAATACCAAAAGCACTATTATTGCTAGAGGAATATCTGCAGGAAAATCGAGCAACACTTATAGAGGCCTCGTACAAATCAATAAAAGTGCAACAGGTGCAAAAAACTTTACTCAATGCGACTCTCTATTGATAGGTAGCACATCCTCTGCTTATACCTATCCATATATAGACGTGAGAAACCAACTGGCAGAAGTAGGACACGAAGCATCTACTGTGCAAATTAATGAAGAACAAATTTTCTACTGTCAACAACGCGGCATCAAGGCAGATGACGCCTTAGCTACTATTGTCAATGGTTTTTGTGCATATATATTCCGCACTCTCCCAACAGAGTTTGCAGTAGAGTCTAACCGCCTAATGTCTTTGAAGTTTGAAAACACCATTGGCTAGCTTTAAAAAAGCTAAAAAAATAAATACATCTATTGAATTACAGTTTGATATTGGAGAAAATATATATGCTAGAGATAAATGATCTAAGCGTTTCTATCAAAAATAAGATCATTTTACAGGACTTTAACTTGCATATCCAAGCAAGAGAAATTCATGCCATCATGGGCCCTAATGGATCGGGAAAGTCAACTCTTTCTAAAATGATTAGTGGATATCCACATTACAAAATCGAAAAGGGAGAAATCTTATTTGAAGGAAAAAGTTTAGAAAATCTCAGCCCCGAGGAACGAGCACATTGTGGTATTTTTCTAGGACTCCAGCACCCTGTCGAAATACCTGGAGTACAAAATCATGATTTTTTACAAATGATCTATAATGCAAAGCGCAAGCAGCAGCAGCTAGCAGAGCTAGATGCTGTGGATTTTAGTCAACTACTAGATCAAAACCTTCCCATCGTTGGGCTCAAAACCAGCTTTCTAGAGCGTTCTATCAATCATGGCTTTTCGGGCGGTGAAAAAAAGCGCAATGAAATCCTACAAATGTTACTCTTAGAACCTAAATTAGCTATTTTAGACGAAATTGACTCAGGACTAGATATTGATGCACTACAAACCATAGGCACTGCGGTGATGCAATATCATCAAAAACGGCCTATGGAACGGAGCTTACTCATCATTACACATTATCAGAGATTGCTGGACTTTATTCGCCCCACACATGTACATATTATGATCCAAGGAAAAATCGTACAGTCAGGAGGATTTGAGCTCGTTCAAAAGTTAGAAAGCTCAGGATATGACTCCTATCACCAGTGAAATATATCCACTGTATCTAGAATATTTATCAAATATGAATCAATAATTATAAAAAGAGATTGCTCCAATTATGTTTTTTAGTGAAAAACTACAAGAATTACAAGAAATTGCAAAGAAGAGTAGCCTTCCTTATTCTATCGATGCACTCAAAATATTTACTGATTATGGTATGCCGAACCGGAAACAAGATCCATGGAAGTATGTAAATAATACAGATTTATTCAACTTGCAGTTAGAAGAGCAAACAAATAAAGAAGACATCTCAAGTCATCAAACTGAAAACGAGAAGAAGAATCCAAGCTCTTACAACCCCATTCGTATTCACAATAATCTTGCTCAAAGTCAAACCGGAACAGGATGGCAACTCTATCCCATAGCTACAGAGCAGCTAATAAAAAATCCAGCTGAGTGGAGTTTAGACTCAGCTAGTTTAATAGAGGAAGAGAATAGTTATAGTATGATTAATGCTTTTAGCTTCTCTCACGCCTACATACTACATATCAACAAAAAGCTTCCCCATAACACAGATATTCATTTAATCTTTTCAGGATCAGAACCTTATCAAGCGACTCGCTTGTATTGTACAGTGGAAGAAAGTGTATGCACCAATATTCTCATTGATAGTGAAAAATTGCAATCTACAACATACTGGAACCCCTACTTTTATTTTCATATTGGATCCACTAGTAAAGTGAATCTTTTACATCGTGGACCATCGATCGATACCGAGACCAATATACATAGTGTTACTCTTAGAGGGAAAATAGAATCATCAGCACATCTCAATCTAGGTATATTTTACTGGAATGCAGACTTAGTCATTCATGATTCACGGCTTAATATTGTTGGATCAGATGCTAAGGTCAATATATATTCTCTATGTTTTGCTGAAAAACAGTCTGCTTATCACATGCGTACAGAAAACAGACATCTAGCTCCTAACTCGTATTCTAATTGTCTCTATAAAAATATATTATTTGATCAATCTCTCACGGAATTTTATGGTATTATTCATGCAGATGAGAATGGATGTAAAACCATTGCAGACCAGCAAAGCCAAAACCTGCTTCTTTCAGAGGCAGCAAGATCCATCTCTCGACCTCAACTTGAAATCTTAATTGATGACTTAAAATGCAAGCATGGTTCATCCACAGGAAGTATTAATACAGAAGAATTATTCTATATGGCCTCAAGAGGACTTCAATATAAAGAAGCCATGTACTTAGCGATAGTGGGATTTGTAGAAGAAATCAGTACATATTTCGAAAGCAACTTACTCAATCACATGGAAATCCCACATGCACTGCACAGTTTGATTACACGTGCTATTCCTAAATACTTAAAGACCATACAACCATACGGTCCAACAAAAATATATGATGATGCAGAATGAGATCCTGTACTCCCAAAAGACAGCTGAATATAAGAAAAAATGTAGTGGATAATAAGCTCGCTATCCATTATAAATCACACTTTCCTATTTTTTCAGAGTACCCAGATCTTGCTTACTTAGACAATGCTGCGACAACTCAAAAACCACAAGATGTGATCGATGCCCTATCCCAGTTTTGGAAAAGAGAATGTGCTCCTACACACCGTGGTGTTTATCGACTCAGTTCCAATGCGACAATACAATATGAAGCAATACGAAAACAGGTGCAGCAATTTATTCATGCAAAATCCTCTAGAGAAATTGCTTTTTGCAGTGGAACAACAGAAGCGATCAACCTAGTTGCCCACAGCTTCCTTGCACCACAACTCCTTCCTGGCGATAACATCGTAATTAGCATACTAGAACATCATGCAAACTTCATACCATGGCAGCAGCTATGTAAAAAACATAGGGTTGAACTGCGAATCATTCCATTAATGAGTCAAAACATTACCGGAAAGTATCAAGTATATAGTGCATACAAACTAGACATAGAAGCGGCCGATCTCTTAATTGATGAACGAAGCAAAATGCTTGCTATCACACAGGTTTCGAATGCACTAGGTGTAGTGACTCCACTAGTAGAGCTATGTAAAATAGCAAGAGAGAAACATGTTCCTGTACTCATTGATGGCGCCCAGGGGATCGTAAACTCTCGTATCGATGTACAGGATTTATACTGCGACTTCTATACATTTTCTAGTCATAAGTTATATGGACCAGATGGAATCGGAGTGCTGTATGGAAAAATCAATCAACTGGAAACGATGTGCCCCTATCAAACCGGTGGCAATATGATACAAAAAGTCAGTATTGACGAAGTCATTTTTGCAGATGTCCCCCATCGTTTTGAGGCAGGTAGCATGCCGGTTTCAGCAGTAATGGGTCTAGGTGCGGCAATATCATATATAGAATCACTAAATCACAAGCACGTCTATAGTCACAGTAAACAACTCTTCCAGCTTTTTTTTGAGATGCTACAGGATGCACCTGAACTCCAAAAACTGCGCATTCATCACTATACAGAAGATATTCAAAAACAAAGTGGTATTGTTTCCTATAGTATCGAAGGGATTCATCCTCATGATATCGCCACTATTCTAGATACAGAAGAGGTTGCAGTTAGAGCTGGACATCACTGTGCCCAACCTTTACACTCTTACCTCAAGGAACCGTCAACGACAAGAGCTTCTTTTGGAATATATAACACAATAGAAGATCTACATAAACTATGTCTTGGAATAGAAAAAGTAATTAGGGTTATGTCGTGAATCACTTAGATCGTTTATACCAAACCACAATATTAAATCACAATAAGCAACCTCGTAACTATAAAAAGCTTATCAGTTATAGTGCTTCGATTGTCGGACACAATGCCTTGTGCGGAGATAGTTATCAACTATTTGTCCAATTTGAAAATGATCTGATCTCCGATATAGGATTTTGGGGCGAAGGATGTGCTATCTCAAAAGCAAGTGCATCTATTATGACAGAAACTTGTCTCCATAAAAAAATCAAAGAAGTCCAAGAATTACATGACTCCTATTTGTATATGATTTTAGAGGAAGCTAGCGCCTCTAAAGAGCAAAAACAGCTCAATATCGAAAAACTTCCTAGAAAGTTACAAATTTTTCAGAGTATTCATACTTACCCTATGAGAGTAAAATGTGCAACCCTAATATGGAGAGCTCTAGGTGCTATTTTAGCAGGAGAAGGTAGTGCCAATAACTCTGGTAACACAACTACACATACTGTAAAAACCGAGTAATACAATCTCTACAGCGAAAGACTCCGATACTGTTTTCCTGTAAAAACACCCTAGGTTAGGCCGTCGAATGAATCGCATTCTCATACATCAATCTGAGCTAGATCACAATAATCAGTCTTGGATAGACATAAAAGATTATCGTACACAGCACTTACTCAAAGTACTCAAAGTACAGTGGAATCAATCTTTTGAAGCATGGATATTACATACTGACTTAACTGGCTCCGTAACTGTTCTCGAGATCAGTACAAGAAAAGGTATTTTGCTACACTTTCGAACTAATGCATGTAACATTGCTGAAAGTCTCACAGTCTCTACGAATCACTTGCATATTGGTCTTGCTCTCACTAGACCTCCAGTACTGAAGCGATTACTCAAAGACTTTGCTTCTTCAGGAGTGAACACTATTAGTTTAATTCAAGCAAAACTCTGTGAAGGCGTTTATCACAAAAGTCATATATGGAGTCAAATAGAAGAGAGCCTGATATTAGGTGCTGAACAAGGAAAACTAAACCGCCTACCTCAAGTTATTTATCACCATAATACAGGTATTTCTTTACCAGAGTTTATTCAAAACTGCAACAAAGAAGATAGTAGCTTGACAACAAATTATATTGTCTTAGATCAAGTTGGCAAACCAATCTCTCATTGTAATCTCAAATCCTCTAAAAACTATACCATAGCAATAGGACCAGAAAGAGGCTGGACACAGTCCGAACTGAGCTGTTTTCATGATGCAAATTTTCAAGCATTACAACTCTCAAAATACACACTACGAACGGAACTTGCTGCACATCTCGCATTAGGGGTCTATTTTATGTATTCCCAGTAGAAATTGATATACATCATGCAGCATACACTAGAACACAAACAAGTCCGCTCTCTCCACCACTTTCAACAACAGTCACTGAAAATTTTACAAAAAAATATTAAAGAGCTGCGAATACAAGTAGAAGAGATCATAGAGACTCATCCTGAAGTACAATGGATAGATGGCGCCCCCCCTATCTGGGAACAAGGCAATGTAACAGAAAATAAACGAAAATCGTACTCCAATTGGATGCTTGCAGAACTCCATAAGAATTGCACAGATTCCAAGGAGAACCGCAGAACACACGATGCCCCAGAACACTATAGCATTACACCATACCACACAGTAGCAGATCTACGCGATACTCTCAAATGTCAAACATACTTATGGAGTTTAAAATATAGCGAAGAAGAGTTTATTGAATTAGTCCTACAAAACCTGAATGCACAAGGATTCAACAGAGAAAATCCCATTATATTAGGCGCGGATATACTCAACAAAAAAAGATCTACATACTTATTAAAAAAGATACAAAGACTAGATCCCATTGGGTGTGCATGCGATACTCCATTAGAGAGCCTCATTGTGCAGTCTACAGCAAAATTTGGAAAAGAACATCTTCTGACACAAGTACTAGAAAATATTACTAGCTTAGGTACTTTTGAAAATCTGGATCAACTGATGTCTTATTTAAAAAGGACAGGACTCGATCAAGAGCAAATTCAAAAGGTAGTAAACCATCTCCGTTTGCTACAACCATGCCCAGCTAGAGGATATCAACTCTCAAACGAGTCCAATAGTCTGCAAATTTACCCCGAAATGCAGGTAAGTTTTGATGAAGATACAAAATTAATTCAAGTAAAACTACTCAACCAACTTGCCAGATCAATTATCATAGACCCTATATCGCAGAAACACAATAGATCGATTCAATATGCAAAAAATATAGTCATACAACTAGAGCATCGAGAAAAAACCTTACTAAAAATTGGAGAAGTAATCTTTAGGATTCAACAAAAATTTGTATATCAAGGAATCAAGAGTTTAGTGCGCATGAGCTCTCGGGATATTGCGAATATAACAGGAATGCATTGCTCCACTATTTTACGCGCAACGAAAGAGACATATATAAAAACTGCATGGGGAACATTTCCTTTACAATTTTTTTTTCAACAAGGTTTATCTTCTGGACAAGCTAGAGAACAAGTTAAAGCACAGATTCTCCATCTTATCAAAAAAAACAGACCTAATCCATTCAGAGATAGAAACAATACAGATCGTATTTCTATCTCTGATGCAATAGTAACAAGCATACTCAATGATCAAGGCTTCTCTATTTCTCGGAGAACAGTCAATAAATATAGAACAGAACTCTTACTTGAAGGCAGACTCTAGATTTCCTGGTATCATAGCATCCTCTTAGACATCTGTCTTAATAGACAAGGCTTTAGCCAAAATATGTGAGTGAAAACTTTGACGCCACTTAGGCCAGTAGAGCGGAGAAGTATGCTTAGCTCCTTCTTTTATTACTTTCTTTTCAAGAATATATTGAATTGTTCTTTGGGGCCCACAAATAACAGCAAAATTACCCGATCCAATATAGGCAATAGACTCCCCTTTTACGAACTTACACATCTTAGTTAATTCTTTCATAAAGCATCCAAAATGCACAGGCAAAGATTCTTCTGATTCAGCACTTGCAGAGCTCAATCCATCTGCATTATCTTGCAAGAGACTGTCTTTTAGCGCTTGATTTCTTGAAAAATCAAGACTGACTTTCCAAGAGATCAAAGAGTCGACTATAGATATTTCCAATGCCTCATAAGTATCGGTATGACTAGTCATTTGTTTGAAACACATTGCACAAGTAATTTCATACGTTGGCATTTCTTCTATTTTATGAAACTCAGGCTTATAAAAGGATTTTTGTTCGACTCTAGGACTGCTATTTTTGCGAATTTTATGTGTAAAGTAACGATTCGGAGATCTATTATTTTGATCACTATCTAACTTTCTTTTGGGCCGACAGAGACTAGATGACAAAATGTGTGTTGAAGCACTAGCGCTAGACTTCTTTTTTTGAAACTTCATAGCTAATTACCATCTACTTTCTGAGTGAGTTACAGTAGTATTATTTGAAGTACAAATAACTACAAATTTTTTCTTCACAAGAGTATCATACACTAGTGATCTTCTTTTCACAACAAGTAGATGATCTGGACTTTGCTTTTCGCATATCTATGCTGATTGATACCGAAAAAATTTATATAAAAAATGATCATAGTGACGAAACACTAAGGAAAAGCAGACTCTATATGACTCAATGCACCACTATGTTCAATAATAACCAAATCAAAACGAATCCGACAATGCTGTAGCCTCTTTTGACTTTGCAAATAGACACTTGCTGTATTGATACAGCGCTCTTGCCTCTTCTGGGTTAAATTATACGAGAGATCAGAAATAGGATACAACATCCAATATTTGACTTCAACAAAAACAACAGTGGACTCTATTAATTCTGCAACAGAAAAACTCTCTAATTTGCTATTAACTGTATTATAAAAATGAGTATGCAAACATATAAGATCTATTTCACTAAGCTTCTGGTCACTAGACACTCGAAAATTTTTTTCTAATAAAAGGTATCCTTTTTCCTGTAGATACCTTTGAGCAATGACCTCTCCTAGTTGTCCTTTTTGGTAACTCATCACTACTATTGTATCAAACAATCGTTACTAACGCACATAGAAATCCCCATATGATCAGTAACGATATAGAGTCCTATCGTAATAATTGCAGTACCATTTGAGGGCGCTGATTCGCTTGCGCTAACATTGCCATACTAGACTGACTCAATATTTGAGATCTCGTCAACGCGACAGACTCTTCAGCCATATCTAAATCTCGAATACGAGACTCAGCTGCCTGTAAATTTTCTGCGGCGTTATCAAGACCCTCAATTGCCTTTTCAAATCGATTTTGATAAGCACCTAACTCAGCGCGTTGTTTTGTGACAGCCATCAAAGCGCCATCTAATATAGCAATCGCATTATTAGAAGAATCTATAGTTTCAAAAGAAACAGGCTCCTGATTACTAGCATCTCGAACTCCTAATGCTATAGATGTCATCGTTGCAATAGAAATTTTTTCACGCTGATCCACATTTGCCCCGATATGAATCCACATAGAGTTTGTTGCTTCCGCAGTATTGGCAAACTCACCTGTCAACATATTCAAGGTATTAAACTGTGCTTGTGATGCAATTCTATCGACCTCATCCACTAACTGAGATACCTCCACCTGTATTTGCTGTCGATCCTCTGCAGTATTCAGACCATTCGCAGATTGCACAGCTAACTGCCGCAATCGCTGCAGCACTGAAGTTGTTTCTTCTAAGTAACCTTATGTTGTCTGAATAAATGAAATACCATCCAAAGCATTGAGAGATGCTTGATTTAAACCACTAATTTGAGCACGCATTTTTTCTGAAATTGCAAGACCGGCCGCATCGTCTGATGCTTGTGTAATTCGCAAACCAGAAGACAACTTGGCGATATTTTTTTCTGTTGCGACAGTAGCGATACCACTTCTTCGGTTTGCATTAATAGCAGCTAGATTATGATTTATGATCATATATTCCATCCTTTATGGAGATTTAATAGAAACATCTGGCCTCTATTAATTTGTATCTCGGGTAATAAAAAAAAATCTTTAGTAAAAAAAGAACTAATTATAGCATATGTATCATGTATACTACATCTTTTCCTGTAAAAAGATAAGATCTAGAATACAAAAAAATAGAAATTATAGAGATTATTTTATTTTTCCGCCCTCTGGCTTGATTTTAGCTTGAATTCTGACAATACACGATAAAGAACAGAATATAGTCGCTTTCCCTTTAAAAAAGACTTATGTTTTTCTAAAAAAAAAAGAGCAGTTTTTTGCTTGGAGCTTTCTAACAAATAAAGAAGTTCTTTTTCAAAAATATCCCGATAGAGCTTCTCTATTGGTTCTTTTTCAAAAATATCCCGTTTTTCTGTTTGCTGCACTATCTGTAACTGTTGCATAAAATTCTCTTGTCTTTGATTTAAATGAAAGATAGTCAAATATTGCAAATATGCCCGATCTAATTTAGCGCGTTGTGCCACTAATAAAAAGTCCTGATACTTTCTCAGTTTAGCAAAATACTGTGCAAAAGACTGCAAAGATAAATCATGATATAAATGATTATATATCATCTTACTCCGACTTGCAACGATCCATTTCTCGCTAAAAGGATTCTCTGATATAAATTGGAAGCAGAAATCCAATACAGACTGCAATCCTTCAGTTCTTTCTACTTCTTCTAGATAGCGAACCGCAATCATCAAAAACTGAACTTGATGTTTTTCCTCACTGCTTTGTTGGAACAATTCCTTGGACAACTCGAGCATCTGTTCCCATTTCTTCATGGTATTTCTCTGATTATTTAAAATAAAAAGTCGATTTTCTGTGATCAGAGAGATCAGCTTTTGATCGCTTACAGCTAAATAACTCGTTCTACTGCCCTTCAAAAGTTCTTCTCTCCTTACATCATAACCCTCCTTATTGGTCGTCTCTACATCTACCTGTACTGCAGGTCTTGTGATTGCTATACGAGCAAAACAGTGACTGGAATTCCCTACTCCATATGCCTGCAGACCGAAAGCTCTCGCTAATACGATATATAATATGGTAGCGCCCACACAGTTATATACTCCTGTATCGATAAGAAGATTGACAGTTGTTTGCATAGAGTGATACTCTTTGAAGTATTTCCGATGCAACTGATCTAAAATCAATTTCCCTAACTGTCTCTCGTCCCTTTTCTGCCATTCTATCTTGAGATTTTTAATATCTTCAGCCATTATTTTCTGGTAACGAGATTTATATCTTCGTAGCACACCAGACGCATCCAATGCTCCAGACAGTAGTTCTTCCCAAGACATTGCAGTCTCTGCGAGAACACGACCATTAAGCGGAGCCCAATTTCTTTTTACTTGAGGATCACACGATAAACCCTCCAGTAAAAAGAACAAACCGATAAATTTTATATAGAAGGTACTTTTTTTTATAAAGTTACTCGTGGATAAACCGACCATATTACTAACATTTTTACTGTGCACATCAATCCTTTTGATATCTGATCCGTCCTTTTGCGAACTAAAGTCTAATAAAAACACAGATTATACATGTTTTTTTTTCTTTCTAAGTAATTTTTATATCACTAGTTAAATCACTTATACACATACCCACAGATCCAACAAATACATCAATACTTATTAAATAAAGATACTTTAGATACTTCCAATCCATATTTGTTTTATGAGACTCGTGTTTTAAAAAACAGCATAAGACTTGTTTGAGAACATGAAATTTGGTATTTTTCCTAAATGATGAATAGAAACTCTTCATCATTTAGTTTCTATTAGAAAACTCTCCTTTTTTTAAAAAATGACCAGTCGAAGATCTCAAATCGGAAATATGAATGGAAAACACTGAATTTATTCAATTGTACAACGAATTTAAGCAAGAGCAGAGCCATGATTTTCACTTCCAACTATTATCTAATATGATTAATTTTAGAGAAATTGCCGGCAATCAAATCTTTTTAAAAGCACAAAATGAATTTAGTAGAGATAATTTCAAAACAAAATACTTAATTTTATTACAAAAGAAAATCCTACAGAAAACCAAAAATAAACAATTAGAAATTGTTTTAGAAAATATCAAAAAAGAAGCTCCTGTTTTGAAGAAAGAAAAAAATAAAAGCAGACAGACACAGCCTTACCAGGAATTTCAATTTGGTACTTTCTATAGAAGTGCAGATAATCTCGATTCTCTTCGAAGCTTTACCAATTATATTGAAGGCGATCACAACCGTTGGGCCATTGCCGTAGGAAAAGCCATTAGTCGCGAACGTAATGAAAGTTATAATCCTTTTTTTATTTGGGGTAATGTGGGTATGGGGAAAACTCACTTAATGCATGCAATAGGAAATGCATGCAAAGAAAAACATTTCAAATGCCTATATACAAATACGGAAAGTTTCTTTAATAACTTTATTAATTCTATTAAAAATAATACTCAAGAGTACTTTAAAAAAAAATATCGAAATGTAGATGTACTATTGATTGATGATATCCATGACTTGCAAAAAAAAAGCAAGGCTCAAGATGAAATGTTTTATATCTTTAATCAGTTTCAAGAAGAAGGAAAACAACTCGTCTTTAGCTGTGACCGTCCTCCCCATGAGTTAAAAAACTTTACAGAACGTCTAGTGAGTCGCCTCAAGAGTGGTACTAATGTATGTATTGGAATACCTGACTATGAAGTGCGTCTCGCCATTGTGATGGCTAAAGAAAAAGAATTGGGACTCCACTTATCTCAAGATATCTTAAATTTTTTAGCGGAAAATATAAGCACAAATGTACGGGACTTGCAAGGAGCATTAAAAAAATTAAAGACTTTAACAGATTTACTGGGCCAAGAAGTGGATATGACTATGGTTAGCAAAGAATTAATGGAATATTGCAGTAATCAACAGAAACCACTTCAAGTACGCAGTATCCAACTGCAAGTAGCCAACTACTATAATTTGGATCTTTCCGATGTTTTGAGTAAAAGAAGGAGCGCAAATATTGCGTTAGCGCGACAAGTAGCTATGTATCTCTCTCGAGACATGACTCCCTTATCTACTGTCGAACTGGGGAGATTATTTGATCGTGATCACGCTACGGTCATCACAGGAGTTCGAAAGATTAAAAAGCTACAACTTGCCGATAGTAAGTTTGCACTAGAGGTAGAAAAGTTAAAAAAAGAACTACAAGTCCTCTCTTAAATTAGGAGTATATACTTACATATGCAGTTTCACTCGAACTTAACATTATTATTAAATCGGCTCAAATTAGCCAATGAAATCGTATCATCTAAAAACTCTTTAGGTTTGTTTAATAGCATTTTACTTAAAGCAGATAAAAAACATGTGATTACGATTGAATCTACTGATACAAAAATTTCTTTCCGATCTGTATTTATTGGCGAAGTCCAAGAGGAGGGAGAAATACTAGTTTTTTGTGGTAGATTGATGGGTATTTTAGGTACTATGAAAGATGGAGATATTGCATTTCATAGCAATGAAGAGACTGGTGTTTTGCATATAGAGCCATTGACAGGAAAAAAGCTTAAATTGGAGCTTCGATTGCTCAATAAAGAGCGTTTTCCGCATATTCCTAGTATTGCAGATGATCAGCTATTTGAAGTAGCACAGAGTAATTTTTTAAAAATGGTGCAAAATACCATCTTTTCTGTCTCTCACGATGAAACAAGATTCTTCTTGACCGGATGCTATCTCGAAAAAACGGAAGATACATTTTCTTTAGTTTCTACTGATGCAAGGCGGCTGGCTTTGTGTATTACACAAGAGCCCGAAGTGCCTATTTTTGATGGAGTGATTATTCCGCCTAAAACACTTCTTTTTATACAAAAAATTTTAACTGGTGAAGGCAATTTAAAGATTGCAGTGACACCTAAAAGAGTCTACTTTCAAGTTGATGATTACGATATTTCTTCTGTTTTGATCGATGGAAAATACCCTGAGTATAGTAAAATTTTACCGAACTCTATAGGGACCCGTTTGTTGATTAATTTTGTCGAATTTTACGAGGCGGTCAAAAGAGTTTCGATCATGACGGAGCAGGACTCAAAAACATGCACACTGACAGTAAAAGAAAATAATGTACTTTTGATATCGGCAAAAGGTAGTGAAACTGGTAGCGCAGAAGAAGAAATTCCATATGAAAGCAATAGTGCAAGTGAAATATCTTTAACGCTAATCAGTAGACATCTCTTAGAGCCTATGAAGCAAATGAAGAGTGAAAAAGTCGTATTAGAATATACTTCCAGTAAGGAACATGTAAAGTTGAAAGAAGAAGGAAATGACTTGTGTTTTCATATCTTTAAGGCATTAGTACAAAGCAATTAATGCCTTTTTCTTGTAGAGTGATATTAGAAATCTCTATTTTTTTAGGACTAAAATGACAGTACAGAATGTTTTTTTTGACTTAGATGGTACCATTATTAACTCGGAAGAAGGGATCTGCTCTGCACATAAAAAAAGTCTTAGCAAGCTTGGTTACTCTATAGGCTTCCATATTTTGGAGAAAGAAGGTCTCGCTTGGATGATAGGCCCTCCACTCTCTGCTACGGTGCCTAAGTTGATTGGAAGAGAGGACGCACTGTCTGTCCAAGAATATATTATGTGCTTTAAGGATTTTTACTGGCAGGCGGATTATCAAAAATTTTACTTGTATAATGGTATTGGGGCAATTATACAGGAATTGCATCGCTTAGGTAAGTTATTGTTTGTCTGCACATCAAAACCAGAAATGATTGCAAAGAAGATTCTAGATCTCATGCCGTTTGGGTCTTTCTTTGCGGATATCATTGGCAATTATCCAGACGAGAGACCTCATGAAAAGCGAGACTTACTGCAAGAAATCTGCAGTAGAAACCATTGCAATTATGCAGAAAGTGTCATGATTGGAGATAGCAGCTATGATATGGAAGCAGGAAGAGAACTGGCTTTTCCACTGCGTCTTGGGGTTCGTTATGGTTTTGGTTTAGAAAACGAATTATGGACTAGTGGAGCAACTCATGTATTGAGCCATCCACAGGAAATTTTATCTTTGATTGAGTAGCCTCTCTGCAGAAAAATACTGTTTGCCTAGAAAAGGAGTCGAACCTTCACGGAGTTTCCTCCACTAGTCCCTGAAACTAGCGTGTCTACCATTTCACCACCTAGGCAACTTATATTGCAATGTAAATATATCGTATACATTTGTCAATCAATACAGGCAATTTGTTTTTTGCTACTATTATTCCTATAATATCAAAATGTCTTATCAAAATGTCGGTTTTTTCAATTTTCGAAACTTAGTAGATGGAGAAATCCAATTAGGGGAACGTGTCTATTTTTTATTGGGAGAAAATGGATCTGGTAAAAGCTCATTTTTAGAATCCCTTTACCTACTAAGTTATGGCTCCTCTTTTCGAGAAAAAAAACTAAGCCATTGCACTCGTAAGATTCATTGTCCATTTTCTGTGAGAGGATCAATCCAACAGCAAGGGACAAATGTAGACTTGGAGTTCCAATATGATCATCGCAGCAGAACGAATCAAAAGCAGATTCTCTTAAATGGAAAAAAGCTGCAGGATCGAAAAGAATTATTAAGCATTTGTCCATGTATTGTTTTTGCACATGGAGATATCATCTTTATCAATGGCAGTCCTAAAGATAAACGGCAATTTATCGATCAGACGATCAGTCTACTCGATACTCAATATATTAGTTTGCTTCGAGACTATCAGAAGAGTTTGTATCAGCGCAACTGGGCATTGAAAAATAAGCAAAAAGATTTACTTTCTGTCTACACTCTCCAAATGGTCAAAATAGGTTTGAAGGTCCAGCAAAGTAGAGCAAAGCATATTCATCAGTTGTCTCAAATATTTATGAACTTATTTTGTACTATGTCAAATGTGCAATCACCCGTATTGATTGAATACGAATCTTCATGGCGTGTGGAGATAGGTGATAATATGGAATCTGCTATATCGACTTGTATAGAGTACTTAGATAAGACTTTAGATCGAGATTTATATGCTGGTCTTAGTCAAAGTGGCCCACATCGAGATCAAATGCGATTCATATCGGAGAATCACTTCGGCTCTAATGATGTCCCCAATCAGGATTGGATTAGTTTTTCTCATCAAGCATCAACAGGTCAGTTGAGATTAGCCTCTCTCGTTTTAAAAAGTGCACAAGCGATATACTTGCAGCAAAATGTCCAGTATCCTGGAGTCTTTTTGTTTGATGATGTTTTATTAGAAATGGATCATGATAGAAGAAAGCTTTTTTTAAGTATCTTGCCGCCTTATGCCCAGGTTTTTTTTACATTTTTACCCGATGAAAACTTTCAAGACTACCCTTT